>VZRZ01007151.1:448855-532479 GCA_013398175.1 Climacteris rufus | reverse complement strand
TGTCGTTGGTTTTGCTTATTTTGGTTTTTTGCATGATTTTTTCCAACAAAATCCTGATATTTATGGAATTTGATCACCTTCTGCAACAGTGTGAAAATGTCAGCCTATCGATCAGTCATGGACTGTTGATTGCAAGGATTCACTTAAAGGGTCAGGATTCATCATTCATTATCTGAGTGGTGTGGCCAGGCTTCTAAGTCGAATAACATTTTTACTTTTCCCTGATTGATTAATTGACCTTTTAAAAACTTCTTAAAGCTTTTTTCCAAAACAATTTTTTTTTTTCACATGAGAGATGTAGAGGTTTCTTTCTTATGTCTTGTCTGCTTAAGAGAAATGCTGTGAAATAAACTGCCAGGGCACATCCCAGGTAAATGTGACAGTTTACTGTGAGGAACAGTTCAAAAAGGAAGGAGTAGTTAACAGGAGGATAAATCAAAATTTTGTAGAAAATAACTTATTTTGGCAAGAAAGCAAAGTTATTTAGTATTTACGTTACGTATTTAGTATTTATGTTATCCCAGCCACATTTAAAAAAAATAAGATAAAGACATTTTTTTATTGAACTTATTCAATACAGATCCACAGGCATTTTGTCACTGTCTTTAAGGTCCCTTTTTTGTGTTCTTTTTCACCTTTCTGACATGATGTTTCAACTTAACTGCAGAAGACAGTAGAAATCTTCTGGAATTTATTATGGAATTTATTCACAGAGACATTGTGTACTGTATCAGAAACCGTTTCTTTTAACATGTCTACATAGCTATGGGCTAGCAATGAAGATCCACCCTCTGGACAGTGTCTCACACATATGAAGGACATGTAAATATAGGGTTTCTGAGAAAACCCTTCATTTTGCAGTCATGTTTCATTAGGTCACTTGGTTAAACACAATACTTTATGAAAGGCAATTAAATAATTGGTCAGTATGTATGAAAAGTGTCTCTCCTTTCTCCATATTTTCATCTCGCGTACCCAATAAATTATCTTAAAAGGATCTGCATGACTTGCTCACTCATCTTAGGCTAGAATTTAAGGTGTTAGCATATTGAAAAATCATTAATATCCTGGGGCCCTCTGCTGATATATTGCCTCTTCTCCCATCCTGCCCTGCCTCAGTGATAGTCAGAAAAGGCACTCAAGATTAATTGGTCATAATAAAGCAGAGACAGCTGACAAGTCTTGCCCAGAATCCAGAGTAATGTCTCAAGCTCCTATAACAGACACTCTTCCTTGGCTCAAAATAGTCCCCTTTGGGTCCCTCTGCACACACTTTTACACAGGGCTTATGAAGAGTGTGTAGGGAAATGTAAATCCCACAGCAATGATAGGATGCAAAGGCAGCAAGGAATTTTAAATGCAGGTTGGCTTAGTCCTTTCTTTGAAAACATATTTAACGTGCCTGATAAGAAGGCTTATGGGTATATTTTATTATTTAAATCTACATAAATAGCAAAGCAATTTATAATAATGCATTACAAATCCCCAGAGTTCCCACCTACATTCTAGCTCTCACAGTTCTTCCCATTTTCTAAGTGCCTGGGGAAAAGTAAGTCTTGCCATATCAGTTATCTGATGACAGGGAAGTAACATCACTGATTCTGACAACAGAAGCAGATTATCCTGTGAGAAACCTGAGTTATCATATCTTTCAAATGTGAGACCAACTTTTCACCAACTTAATTCATTAGCTGGTGTAAGTGTTTAGGAAGATAACTTGTTTGGACCTTTTCTCTGTGTTGTTCACCTTGTGCTGTAAGCTCTTCCTCTGGAAATGACTGTATGCATCAACCAGGAGATCCTGAGGAACTAACATGGGATCCAGTATGCTATAATGTAAATACTAACATGTAAATCCAGTATGCAACAAATACTGATTTTGTGACATCTCAGGAAATAATTTTCTTTACTGCATCAAGGCTTTCTAATAATATGTCCATGATAATTTTCTTCTAGTTTCAAAGGATTGAATATGAATCTATAGGTTGAAATGTATCTATGGGAGCCTTTCAGTGCTACAAGAATATTGTTAATCACTCAGGTATGCTCAGTGATAATACAAGTTACTACAGAAAGTCTCTAGAAGTATTCTAACTTAAAAGGCAGTTGTAAATGCCACAAAAGTCAAGCCAAAGATGGTTTATGGCACTAATGCTTATAGTTTACAGTGATGCAGTGAATTCCTTGGAAGAATATGTTAAAATTGTCAGTTTCTATATTTCTCTGACATTTTTCAAAATTTTCTGGTCAAGAGGAGTTCTCTATGTCTTTGAGAAAGCTTTGAAAAGGCTGTCCTGACTAATCATTTCTCAGTGGAGACAGACAGAAGTTTCTGTATATGCATATGGTAAACATAATTTTGTGTGCTAAAAAAATAATTAATTTTGTGTGCTAAAAGTAACTTTTTATATTGTTCACACTGAGCATTACTAAAACTTTGTTATTAAACTTCTTCAGTGATTAAAAAAACAGATTGAAAGCCTGATAATTTGATTTCTTAGAGATTTCTTGTAACAGAAGGCATGTGCAGGACCCAGGTCTGATTTCCAGGTGACTCAGCAGAAGATAATGCAAATAGGTAGCACTTAAAAGAGTTGTGCACTTACTTAAATTGTGCTCTGGAAAAAAAAATCTGGTGCCCTTAAGCCTCAGGACTGGGAGAGAAAGTTTTTCTGTCTGAAGATCAGATCAGGACAAGGGAAAATTTATAATAATATTTCTGTTCAACATGCGAAAAATTGAAATCCAGAACTAGTTTCTACATAATGTATCTTCATGGAAATGTGTTTTGCAGACCCACAGGTAAATTGATGCTGCTGTTTGAGATATCTGCTGGAGGATTAATTCATCAAGATAAAAGGATTGTTATGTTTTTAGTGGTGTTTAATTCTATGTATGAGAACATCTGTTTTCTGATAAATGTTCTTGGTCATATTTTTGGCAGGTTATTTTATTTAGTCTTTTAAGTTTTGTTTGTTTTTTTAAATAAACACATTTAAATAAACAACAAAAAAATCACAATCTAAAAATTAAAAACAAATGATGTACCCTTTTTATCCTTTCTTTTTCTTTTTTTTTTTCTTTTCTTTGAAAGTTTTCAGTTGCTTATCTCTTCAGGTTTTTGATTGGTTTCTTGGTTGTTTGGTTGTTTGGTTGGATGTTTGGTTGGTTTTATCTCCCATGTTTTTGAGTGCAAAAGGAACTCTTCCACATTTTCCAGAGAAGGCCATGAGCTCGCTCCCCATGGTTATGTCTCCGTGTCCAGGGCTACCACTTTGAAATGCCCATTAATTTCTTGCTCACCAAAACCAACTAGAACAGGTCACAAGGCATAGGTTGTTGAAGAACCTGGAACAATCACTGAACATAACCATCAAAACCAGGGATGGCGCAGAAGTAAACATAGAGGGGCTTTTGTGATAGATAGAAGAGAGAAGAGTCTTTACGTTTTTAGCTGTCAGAACACAGGGCCCCAGGAAGAAAAAAGCCTCAAGTTACTGCTGTTTTGTCCATGAATTAACCCTGTTTTACAAGAGATTAACAATTATGTTTACAGAGAATCACACAGGAAAAAGACCTCAGTGGAAAAGACCTCTAAGATCATCGAGACCGACCTATGACTGGACACCACCTTGTCAACTAGACCATGGTACCAAGTGCCATGTCCAGTCTTTCCTTAAACACCTTCAGGGGACAGTGACTCCACCACATCCCTGGGCAGCTCATTACAATGACTAATCACCCTTTGCTATGATGAAATTCTTCCTAATGTCCAAGCTAAACCTCCCCTGGCATAGCTTAAGACTGCAGTCATTAGTGCTGAGTACAGAGCTGCAAGTACTGCCCTGGTCCCACTGGCCACAGTGTTGCTGATCCAGGCGAGGATGCCGTTGGCCTTCTTGACCACCTGGGCATGGCTGGCTCAGGTTTAGCCACTGTCAACCAGCACTCTGAGGTCCTTCTCAGCTGGGCAGCTTTCCAGCTGCTCTTCCCCAAGCCTGTAACACTGCCTGGGGTTGTTGTGGCCAAAGTGGCACCTGCCTTGTTGAACCTCATATCACTGGCCCCAGTCCACTGATCCAACCTGGCCCATTATGGCCAATTATCTTGCTTAGTAAGGGTTTCTGTTTATGAGCAGCTTAAGCATAAAATAATAATAATAATAAAAAAAACCCAAAATGTTGACCAATTTGTGAAATTAACTCCTTTCTAGTTAAGATTGCAACAGAATCATATTCCCTGCAGAAGGGTACCATTAGGAACACAATACATAATATAGATCTTGCTTGGTAGATAACATTCAAGCAGCTCATCGTTAACAAAATCCGGTATTTTTACTTGATTTAATTATGATTGAATAAAACATTCTTTTTCGTTTCTTAAGAAGATAAACAGAATTCACAGGCAAATCAACATTCTGGAATGGCTGTAATATTTATGAGTTCAAAATTGACAATTGGAGAATGTCCTTTAATATCCTCTTTAAAATGAACATTTCAGCAAACATTCCCATGATAATAATAATCCAACAGAACATTAGCAAAACGTAAACACAAAAGGAGTAAACACAGTCAACTCCAGTTCTGCTTTCCATGCTTTATGCCTGACAATACTAACAAGTTTGCACCTGACAACTCCCTTTTTCTGAATAAAAAGTTTAGTTGTGTGTGTGCTTGTGACAGAGAGGGAGGCAGATAGATGGATTTTGGTTAATCATTGTAATCTAAAGCCAGATATTCAACCAGGATACAATGTTGTATGTTCATGGATATACAGTTGAAAAATCTGATTTACTCTAGAAGCAGGTTTACTGAGAGTAATAAGAAGGTGGTGTATTTGGACTTTGCTTCCCACTTTCCTCCATCTCCCAGCATTGCAGCAGTGATATAAAATGCTTCTGCATATCACAAAGTAATTTTTTCATTTTTCTTAAAACCCTCTCAAAATCCTTCTCCTAAACGGTTGTTCCAATGCCAAGGTACTGCTATAAAACTGTAGGAACATGAGTCAATAATTTATGAGAGTTGTTGGTACCTGTTCTTAGGACACAGCTGCTTGAGTTCATAGTGCTCACAGACAAGGAGATCCATATATGCCCTTGCATCCTATAAACTCAGCCCTACCTAGGCTGTTTGAGATAATTCTGATTTTAAATTCAGTGAAACAGTTGTATCTATGGTTCTTATCGTTTGCTTTGCATATAGCCCTGAATATCCAAGAAAACTTTCAGAGACTGGTGATTGCTGTTCCTTGTACGTCAACTATACTCAAGGGTGTTCATTTTCAAGTACAAGTGTTAAAGAGAAGTTTGTTGTTAAACCCAGGAGATTATTGAATAGTACTGAACACACACACATACAAAAGAAAAAGAACAAGAGAAATAACACAGCATTTACAGTTTACTAAAGCTAAGACATTCTCTGGAACAAAAGTAATCCCTCAAAGTAGCAGATTTAGCCTCAATGGCCTTAGAATAATCAGATTACCTCAAATATGTTATTTTCATATCCTTGGGCGATCCTTAACAAAACTGGTATGACCATTCTTTCCATTGTGCATAGAGTGCAGGTCTTAAGAAATGTTGCTTATAAACCTGAGTTTTCCCCTAGTTCACTACCCTTGAGAGTTCCTGGTTTCCTTCCGTTCTATGCTGAATAGCACTGGGCTACTGGGACTCATTAATTTGAGCTCTAATAAAGAATAGACCAGTTGAATCAGCCATAAGTTAAACACATGGCACTTTATTCGTTTTGTGTGATCATCATCTTTGGAGAATGTCACATCTCAACTCTTTGTGTTTTGCCTTGAAAAAAATCCCCTACATTTTAGTACTCAGGAACAGGCACAGACCTGTTGTTCCCATGACAGAACAAACATGTTACTTGCTCCTATCTGTGTAATTACCACAGCACAGGGTAGGGCACACATATTTTTGAAGATAAAGCAAAGAACTTTAAAATGTGATTCTTAGATCACAGTATGTAGGCTAATTATTGGTATGTATTGAAAATACCTTTTTTTTATTAATAAAAACTCAATTGCATGGTGTGTGACAATTAGGATTTGTGGTCCACTGAGTAAAATACAAACTAAATCGTCCTTTAGTGGAAGAGCTAGCCAGAAAAAACACCACTGTCTACAAAGAGGATGTCATAAATATATAAGAAGTGAAGTATGCAATCTCAGAATGTGGAAAATGAGTGTTAGAGAAAACCACAAGTAATTTTTCATCTTTCGAGAAGCCAGATATTTCCTTTTGATGAATTATAAGGTACTGAAAAGATTGACATTAGATTCCTTGGATAATTTCTGTGCTTATTAATGTAACACTTGGTTTATACCTGAAAAATATGGATTTTCTGAGTTCTAGTAATAAAATGGTAAGACTAACTTTAAAAACTTGTTCATTATACTAAGGGAAACAATTAAATAGTTTTTATTTATTACTAAAAAGTAATAGCAACTATTTTTTTATTAATGTAATATACATTTTTAATACAAACAGAATAACTCTGATTTTTCCTTTTATATTTAAAGATACATTCCTCTATTTTTCCAATAATTGACTACTCTAAATCAAACAGTTAACATCAGTAGAGATTGGGAATATTTTCTGTGGGGAGTTATATCCTCATTCTTGGCATAACTTTTACAAGAAAAGAAAGGGTTTGAGATTTTTTTTTTAAAAGGACCTAAGTTATAAATTTTCACAAGTCCTTTAAGACCCTTGTTTAACAAGTATATTGATAATGTAAAAGTAACTGATGGTACTATTCATTCAGAGAAATCAACACTGTTGTTATTAAAGAGAGGGTTTAAGTATAGCACAGAACTACAAAATTGGCTCTGGTTTCAGTCACTGAGAAGGGAGCACCAGACCAGGGATGTGATGAAGGAAACTGGAGAGCAGCTGCAATAGAAGATAAGGTGTATTAAGATATGAAGTTAAAAGTAAAGAAAAAGATTCAGTCGTGTAAACAGCTGAGATGATGATTGAAAGTTAGTCTGATGAGCAGCTCTGGTCACAACCAATCTGTTGAGGTACTTCAAGGAACACAATACAAGTCTAACACTCAGGTGATCACAGTAGAAATCTGCCTCTTATGAAGCCAAAAGTTTTGCAATGAGGCAATTTAACAACTTGGTAGTCTTCCCAAATCTGCCATTGGCTAGTACCATGACTAGTTAAACTAGGAAGACATTTCAATGAGCTGAACAATTAAGTTGGGACCTAAACTGTAATTTCAATGTGGTGAAAGAGAACTGTAATCCTATGACTGTGAAACTTCAATCTTAATAACTCTAATATGGACGTAATAGCTCTGTTCTTCTTTATTCAAGTTGCAGAAGCAGAAAATTGAAGGAACAGAAGTGTGTTTTCTTTGGAAAGAACTCGTATTGGCATTTATAAGTCTGTAATATCAGATTTAGTCTCTATCTTTAGTTTGGCAAGGCTCAACGGAGTAGATTAGCCCCAGGAAAATGAAAGGCTTAAACTATAATTAATGCATTAAAATCACCCAAAATTAGTCATTGACACACAAGTGTGTTTTATAATTCGGTTTGTATATCCATACAAATTAAAGTACACATTTGTTCAGAATGTCCGTAAAAAAAAATAGACACAGCTTGTGTTCCATTTCATCTTTGAAAAAAGACATGTATGGAATTAAATGATCAATAATTTTGTGCTGCTGTCTGTGCAGAGACAGCACATATACTTGTAACTACTCACTTCCAGATCAGGAAAACAATACTGTGTGTGCAATGCTAAGAACATAGAGGCAACTAAATCTAATAAAACTGTAGTAATGGGGGACTTCAACTGTCAGCATATAAACTGGTCATATGTCATATTGGGACAAGGTTTAGGAAGCAATTTCTTGACATTTTAAGAAATTGTTTCTTGGAACAGCTTGTTCTAGAGCCCACAAGGGGAGAGGTTATGGCCCTAAGTAACACACAGAGAGTTATTTCAAGAACCATAACTGAGCCACTAAATAATAGTGCCCAAAACACAATTACATTCAGAACCTTGTGGGAGGAACTGTGCAATAACGTGACATTAAACTTCAGAAAGGAAAAATTATTAATTATAGGGAAGTCACTACAGAAAACCCTGCTAAAACCAGAACCCACATACCCCCCAAACAAAAGGCAGGCTAGAAAACTGCAGCTTTGGAATCTGCAACATGGCAATGACTTATCCACCTTGCCTTAAGGATCTCTCAAGGCACCAGGCCTTAAGCAAAATTAGAAGTGGGAAGGCTTGGTACTATTAGAATGAAAGCCTTCTCTACTGCTGTGATATCAAAGATGATATTTCTTAAGTGTTGACAAAGCTACATCCATTTTTAATTGTGGTATCAGATTATTCATTGATCTTTATCCAAAATGTGAAACCTCTACTCACGGTTTATTAATAATACATGTCGAACCCACAGGTTTACAGAGCATACATTCTATTTTTTCATTGATAAAAAGTGGGCTTTTTGGCAGGCCTCACGACAGTTTAACTAATTTTTTCAAGAAATTGTAAAGTTTTTTATTTATGTCTGTGGGAGCAGACTTATAACAGTGCAAGATAGTTTTCAGAATCTAATGCAAAATATTTTTAAGGATTTTGCTTCAATTCAGTTCTTTCAACAAAAAAAACACTCCAACTCAAATACTAAAGATTGTTTATGAAGTCTAGCCTTACATCTGGACATCTTTATATCACTGACTATAGCTAAACATAAGAAAATAGTGGGAGGATGAGGTACATATTGTGTATTGGGAGTTGTGATTTTTTTACTTTTTGATGAAAATAAGACTGCTAGTTTTATGATGACTAATGTATATCATGTGTTTCTAGTTTTCTATCTCCATCACACTTCACTTGTATTCTAAAAACAGAAAGGGTTTTCAACCATTTTATGAGATAACGAAACATGAGCAGAATAGCCAATACAAGAAATCAACAGGACTCACTTTTTCTTTTTAGACTTTTTTCTAATGATTCCCATGGCCCACATTTTCTGTCTTACATTTATTTTGTATTATTCACTGGTTTCTAATTGCTTACATCCTTCCCTTAGGAGCTTGTAGCCTGGTGCCTTCATTTCACTTTCCACTTAAAGGTTTGGTATGCAAATGCTGGTATTGGTAATTTCATCTTTTTTAATTTGTCCTATTCTTTCTCTAAACTATGACATTTCTGATGAATATACAATTTGAATAAATGAAGTGGTTCTGCAGCATAAAAGAAGCCACTTCCCAAATAATGCTTTTATGTCTTTCTTGCTAAGAATTTTCTTTTGTGATCTCTATTGTCAACTAAAGAAACATTTTATCCACAAATGGTACCACTAAATTTCTGCGGGTGACTAACAGGTTACATATCTTATCCACTTGATATGACAAATGGTTAGTTACTTGCTAACATCTGAGAGCTCAACAATATTTCCATCAGAATGATTCTTTGCTTCACAGCTGCTCAAACAGAAAACAAAACAAACTTATAAAATGAGATGGTGAATGAACAGCAGAAAAGTCAGCTCATTACTCTGCTAATAGTTATAAAAGTTGTCCTAAATTTCATCATAATCTAGCTAAACTGTAGCATACTACTTTGGAATGTCTACAGTATGTGCTATATGAAAAGGCAAAAATATATAACATATTAAATGGTAGAAAGAGGACAAGAAAACCATCTATCTATGTCTCAAAGTCCAGATTCCTTGACCTCTTGAATACTTCATAACTAGTGGCAGGCCATGGTTATCTATTGGGAATGCTGGAAAACTGCCTCAGCTCCTGTATTAATATTTCCTCTACAGGCTGAGGACAGCTGAACTCCAAGAAAGAAAAGATTGCATCAAGTAAGAAGGTTTAATCCTAAATCGAGGTCTTTTTGAGAAACATATTTTCAAACTCTTTTTTTTTTTTTTTTGAGTCAGAAAAAGTAGAAGCTATTCTGCTGTCTGGACATGAAAAATACAACAAGTACGACTCAGAACAAAGAAAAATATATCTATATACACAAAAAGTCAAAAGTACGGTTTTCACATTCCTAAATACTGAATTAATGACACCTTAAATTAGCTGTACATAATATGTTTAGAGCTATAAAATACTCTGAAATTGGCCTATTATTCATTTTCATTTGGTACCTTTTCTTTAAATTACATACAAGGAAATTTGTTGCAATTTTAGTATTGCAAACCCACAGTGTTTGACTGTCGCAAGCCGACATGAAAGAAAGATGTAAACACCTGTGGAAGAGAGAGCCAAAACATGGGGCCGAACTGGCCCGAACTTTATTTTATATGTCTCTTAGAAACCACAGTGGACTGGAGGGAGAACTTGCCTCCCCTCAATCACACTGGTCAAAGGAAATATCCATCAAATCTCTCCACCCAGGAGAAAGGAATGTAAATAATAAACTACCGTTACAAAAACATGGATATGTTTACAGAGAATGTATGAGAAACAGTTACAGAAGAATGAAAACATCAAGAACTGCAAAACTCAGGCAACATTTGACTACATACATATTTTTTCCATATTGTAGTCAGCACATACATCATTTAATAAATCAAGTGTATCTATTAGGCTAAAGGTTTAAAGTAATTTTTTTCATGAAGGATCATTAAATATACAAATCAGGCTTGCATGAGAAGGTCTAGAACATAAAATTAAGTGACATATGTTAAAAAAGGGTAATGCAAAGGCACAGAGTACTTTATATAAATAAAACAATTCTAGGCAAGAAAAATCATATGAGAATGTGCTCTGAAAAAGCAATGAGCGTGCAGGCAACTACGGAAGACCTTTGAACAATTCAGCTGAATTTTTAACATGTAGACTACATGGATAACATTTTTCAGGATCATAACCTCAGACATACAAGAGCTGGACCCACTGAAGCTAATTGAACTCCCCTTCTTCTACCTACCTCTACAGGAGCAGCATGGTATGTGTTTAAAGCTAAATGAATGACCACTTCAAGTCAACAGCAGTTCTCTCATGTAAAAATGAAGCATATAGTCAAATTTGTAAAAACTGTACAGCACAAGTGAGACTTACAGTGCTGCTTGCAGATAAAGTGTCCTGTTTCTTAAAACAACTAAACTTAAAATATTTATGTTTAAAAGGTTTATTAGATGGCTTTAGGAAAATGTAGCAGATGAGCAGGAGGCCTGATAGCCAAAAGGTCAGTGTCTATATCCTACCACTCCTTCCAGTTCCTTCCTGCCACTAGTGGAGTTCAGCCTTATTTGTTATGATTCCTATTTTTTCAGTTATATTTGAAAAGATCCGCTGTTGTCATAAGAGACCTTAACAGGTGATGTTGAAGTTGGAACAAGGTTGGCAGGCTGCCTCTTTCCTACACCCATTAGAAGATACTTTCTTGCTAAATCAGGATTATAGTCTAGGATTCCTGTAGTCTGCTGTAATAAGTGCAGGTGAAACCTAAATAACCAAACGTGTCTCATTCTCAGCTCTCATATCATCTCATACTAATGATGACATACATAGAGAATGACAGTCTTGTATGGCTAAAATCATTAATTTTGTGCAAAGTTTGTAAATCCCAACGATTTAGCTCTGCTGAGGAATCCCACTGATTGTCAAAATTATATTGCAACATGGAGTTTATTTGCTACTAAAAACCTGATTTCAGTAGCTCACCATCAGGAAAAGTACATATACACTACTTGTTACCAAGAGCAGTCAGCATATTGTATCACCATTGAGAGGGTAGGAACTGGTCGTTTAAAGTTGCTGAACCTTAAACAATTTGTATAATAATTGTATTTTGAACATTTGTGGTGCTACTTAATAGTGATTACACTGAAAAATCAGTGTCAGACTGAGCACCCAACTGACTGTACCGTTGTCAGAGCAATGCTGGGAGGGTAAGTTAAAGTATTATTCAAACACTGCACTGAAGACAGCCATATAAATCTTCCTAAAAATACAACAATATTGTCTTCAGAGCAAGTCTGGACAGTGTGCAGCAATAAAATATGAAAATGCCTACAAACAGTAGACAATATATGAAAATAATGTGCTTTCCTTAAGCATTTATCCAATAGACTGATGAAAGAGAAGCCTGTGGAAATAAACCAATGTGTGACAGGGTAATTAAAGACTGTATCACAGTACAAACATACTGGGGATATAAATAAGGGTTAAACAGCTGGCCTTAATTCTGCTTCATAATAATTTAGGAATGAGATTTTGAACCCAACATGTTTTTAATGCACTGAAATGTATATGCCAAAATGCTGCAAACACATTGCAGAGTATATACAGCTGTAATGATTAACAACATATGAAATTTTTAAAGTCTAACATAGATCTCTTTCTATGTCAAAGCAGCATCAATTCCATCTGTGTCAGTCCTGACAGATATTTGTCTTAGAGTTTCTTAAAGGCTTTCAGTGATGGGCATTCCTCCCCAGGCTATCTAATTTAACATTTCCCTGACTATTCTCACTATCCAAAAATTCTTCCTAATATATAACTTGAATAATCTTTCATGCAATTTAAATTCCTTATTTCTTTTTATATCCATCACAAACATGGACAACAGCTTGTTCCTTGCCTCTCTGCAGCAGATTTCTATGTATCTGGAAACTGTTATCTTGTCACACAGTCTTTTCCTCCTTAGGTCGAGCAATCCAGTTTGTTAACTATGTTCTCCAAGGTCGTGTTTTGTAAATATCTGAAACTTCTTGTTATAATCCTCTGACAAGCTGTAATTGGTACTCATTTTTATGAAGTATGGTACATAAAGCAGAATTTAATACTCTAGCTACAGACCACAAGCTGAAGAGTACTGCTCTAGCCAAGAAGAACAAGGGACTACTTTGTATGAAGTATTTAAATAAAGTATGTGCATAAGAAGCTAACTATCATACACAAATTTTTAATCTGGCAGATAGGTTTGGGAGATGTTAAGTCTCAAATTAAAGAAAATGTTTTTTTCTGAATCCATGCTTGCTTAATTGCCATATTACATAGTTATAGAGTGAAACACATCACCAGTGATATATTGTTCACTTTAGCCGCTTCCTTTAGGTTGTTCAAGAATGGCAGCTACACTGAATAGACTTATAGTTGTGCTAAAAAGCTTTTGGCTATTGAGCCATGTTAGCTGTCATCTCAAGTGAATCCCTTCAATCAACATAATAAAATATGTTAGCAAAATCCTGTATGATTAATACATTGTAATCTATCAAACCTGAAGGAACTATTAGGATGGAAAAGTAATGGATTCTTTTTTTATTGTTACCAGAGCCACAGCTGTTTCAAGAAGGAAGAAACAACAGGGCAGGTAGCATGCTGCACTACATACATACACACTGTTTGAAGATTTTTTCCTTTAGGATTAACTACAGGTTGACTCAGGTAGGAAAGAATTTGGCTTTAGGAAAATAGAGGCAGTTCCTACTTGTAAAAGTAAATCTGTGCACAGAATTCCAAGCAAATAAAGAACATATATTTTCTGAAGCAATGTAGCTCTATATGTGTTACAGTATATTGCATAGGACCAGCACCGTGTACTGAAGAATTACATGAAGCCTTCAATAAATATTTACTCTGCTGTATAATAAAGACTGAATAACCCTTAGAAATTGGCAGTCACATGATTGGAATGATTCCCACCAAAGAACATAGTCCCCTTTAGCAGAAAGGGTTTTAGTAAGCTTTTGCAATATCTTTGTTTATTTCTGGGTGCCTGGGACAAGTATTGGAGAGCACAGATGCAGAAGGGCTCAGGATCACTAAACTAGAAAATATGTATCATCTTTCCTTACTTTTTCCAAATAACACTTCTGTGGCATCAGAGTAGCTGCATTTCCACATTGGTTTTGTCCTGTCTATTCTTGCCCAAACTCTGAACTGAAAAGCCCCTAGATTGGCTTTCTTTGACTCTCTTTCACCTGAGGTCAGAGTGCAGCACATCAATGATCATTTTCAGCCAGTTGTTTTGGCTGCTGCCTGTCTGGAGCTGAGGATGCCACAATACCAATCATGCTGTTAGCTTTTTAAGCTGGAAGTTTTTCACAATTAATGTCATCTGGTGGCTGGGTTACATCCAGTGCAGGGTATGTCTCACATTCAACCATCTGCACTTACTGTGCTGTCTGTGATTGCCAAACATCAGGGTACTTCCAGTCTGTGTTCCTGTTGGTGTCGACACGGCCCCTGCCAGTGTTGCTGTCAACCTTACCCTGCCTCAGAGAGCACCTTGCTCTTGTCACCTCTTGGCAGGCACAAGTTATCTGGTAGAGAGAGCTGTGTCTTCAGCTGCATACTCACATGTCTCTGTGCCAAAGTTTCTACAAGCTTTAGTAAATGTGCCTCTTACTACTCTGTCATAAAATGTTTTGCACATCCAACCTGTACAGGGGAAGAGGGACCAATAAGTCTCAGATGACAAGCTTGGATGCGAGATAATGTGATTCATAGTCAATAATGATGGAGACAGCTTCTTCACCTGCTTTCCTGCAGCACTGCTGCATCTGTACTATATGTCCTTAGGAATTTTTTACACAGTTCAAGCGTATGAAACTGAGGCACCCTGATAAAGTCCTTGATAAATAATTTATCTACTCATGTATTCTTTGCACATATCTGCAGTCAAGGGCTTTCATTCTTCCAAGAACACAACAAACCTGAAGACAAGCACTTGATATCATCTGTATTCAGCTTATTTATTAAAAAAAATTAGGGAGGAAGGAAGCAACAGTCCAGGGATATTAACATGTACTGATCATGACATACAACTATTTTACTAGTTTTTTGTTTCTTCCTCATTAAATTCACAATCGCTAAAATATGGTAAATGGATGAATCTACATTAACATTTTGATTTATATCAGGAGTGCAATTTTTCATATAAATGTCTACTTTGTTCCCATTCGCTGAAATTTGAGTCATATCACTGAGTGGTCTTGGAGCTTATGAGCTGGATGCCTTTCAAATGAAAAATAAACCAGAAGCAAAGTTCCAGGAGCAAACCCAATGCACCCTGGCTGCTAAGAGGCATACAATTCACTGGAACTGCCAAGAATTACTATGAAATATATCTCCTCCCCAAATGTAGACATCTGTACCATCTGTTTTGTTCTATAGATCTACTATCATGCTTGAGTATGTCTGACATAGATGGAGCCATTATGAATGATTCAGCCCATTAATAGAAATAAGTGTATTCTTAACGTATACTGCACAGTTTATACTTCTGTGTATGGATTTCAGAAAGGCTCCCTGTGGCAAGACTGCACAGAATTAGTAGGCTCTTCTTTAGCATATGACCAAGATGCATGACTTAGTAATTGGTTTAATTATAATATCTATAATGACGGTGAAAGACTTCATTCATGATTATATCTCTTTCACTCAGTAACATTAAAACAAAATGACACGATACAATGCCAGGAAACACATTGATAAAAATGATGCCTCTCAAACGAGTATCTACATAAGGTTCTTAACACAATCTATTGAAATAGAGTCTGGTTTAACTTCAGTTTATGAAACAGTTTCACTGGATGCCCATAAACGTAACTTCACTATTTCCTTTGGTTCTTAAATTATGTTTCTTCGTTGGCATCAGTGAGTTGTGAAAGATGCCATAAACTATGAGGGAAGACATCTTGTGATTTATAATCCTGATCTCAGTTGCAAGGCTACTTGGCATCAACCTAACTTAAAATGATTCTTCACTATTCTTCATTACAATACAAAATCATGAACTGATAATAACAGAATAAACTGAAATATCAAAGCAGAATTAAAACATTGATGAGTTTAACAATTCTTCCACATTTCTGCTAAATAAACCCTTGAAAATAAATCTCTAAAATATGTAATTTACATCAATAGCCTGTACAATGGACCCCATCAGTCTTTGTGGGTTCTGCCTATTTGGGTTTAGAAGCATGAAAGGTTTCTACACAAGAAATCCAGTTGAGTTAGTCACATGCTGAGAAAGTTGCAAGGGCAGATCCCACATGAGGAAAATTCTACAAGACAGGAAGTCTAAAAAAAAGATGCTGGATCAATTTCTGAGGGAAAGCATTTAGGAGCTGTGGAATCAATCAAGTGAAATCACATTAAGGGCCAAGAAAGACAATTCTATGCTGTTTTGCTTTGATTACAGGTTTTCTCTCTTTGAAAATTAAAAAAAAAAAAAAAAAAAAAGGCCTCTATTGCAATTTATCACAAATTGCAAAAAGATTTTGTGGTACCAGGTTAGGCAATGTCCTATCAGAGCCCCCAGAAATAAAAGGGGTTGCAATTCCTTCTTAAACAGAAATACACAATCTTGGCAAAAGTCAGATAGGTGACTGTTCTGTGATCTTTAGCTGAACATGCAGCAAGGTTAACACTGCCCTTTCTACTTCTGCAGACCTTCAAATACAAGAGTTTTGCCCCCTTTGACCCAAAAGAAGGAAGTGGTATGCAGAGTGCCAGAAGCTCAGTAAGGGACTTTGTTGAGACCTAGTCAATTAAAGGCTTTAAATGTCAAAACCAATATTTTTAAGAAATCTACAAAACCAGTCAATGAAAAGAGTGGGCAAAATTACTAATGTCCAGTTGTGCAGAGTAAATAAACCAAGATCCTTTAAAGGAACCTTTCATTCTACATTTTTGATGTTAAAAAACCCCAAAGACTTTCTGCTGAAAACAAGAAAGTCAATGCACAGAGGCACACTTCATTTTAGAATATAAGTGAGATTTTAAACAAAATTTTAAAAGGTTAATGTTGCTGATAAATAAAGGATATTTTCAGCAATATTTTACAAGGGAGAATTTCATCTGAAAATACTTTCATAATGACTATGTCTGCTAAAGGAACTCACAATGATTTTTCAAGTGCTTTAAACTTTCTATTAGTCTCTCACAAGCCTTCCTTTTGTCTGTGAGCTCTTTCTGTGAGCTTTTTTTTTCTGTGAGCTCCCAGCCTCACCAAGTCAGTGGCAAAACTCATCAGTATTTCACATTCCAAAGATGGTTGCAAACTTTCACAAAAGGAGAAAATGGGTGATGGTGTTTGGAGAAGGAAATGTGCAAATTTCTACACACCATATGAGAAACAGAATCAAGTAATTAATCTTTTCCCTATTTTTGGCACATTTTGAAGGAGTCATTTTTCTTGACTTATTTTCCAGTACTCATGCAAACATCCAGCCATGGTATGATCTCCCTGCTTTGACAGTGAGCTATGGAAATGACATGCATAACATTCAGATCAGGACACCAAGTGACACTGCAAGTACTCTTACAGCTTTGACCTTCAACTCCTCTTCCACACTGACTCACACATTACATTACCCATCAGGCAGCAAAAAGCACTTTGCTGAAAAAAGCTGCTTTTCACTCTACACTCAAAGTGGTGAAAATATCCTAGGTAAAAGGACTTTTTTTTCCCCCCATTCCCTATGATGAATGCCAAAGAACATTGAACAAAAAGAGGAACAATTTCTTAGGAAGTACCTAATTTTTGACACAGCTCTATTTTCTGCCTGATTTAATGGAAGGCAGGAAAGTGGCAAATTTAAGAGCAAACTTGAAAATAGTCATTACATCGGTTTGCTGACCAGTTAGTTTGGCAGTGAATGACCTAATTTGCTCCCTAAGACTCTCTCCTGTTTGATATCACAAGAAAAGGTCGGTGTGTTAAAATGTGCATCTCATTACATTATGCAGCACAGGCCTCCATAATGTGATGAGGTATGACATGAAGTTAAAAAAAAAGTCTTTTGTGCTTCTGCTAAGACTGTATGTTCCAATATTTTAAAAGTCTGCAAACATAGGTGTCTCAGAAGTCACACTGCTGTCTTAGAAAGGCACCGACAGAAACTGTCCTCCTAATTCTGGCCTTAACTAACTCTCAGGTTTAGCTTTTAACACATTGCTTGTTTAGTTCCTGCACCAGATGAAAGGAAAACTGTCATTTAGAGCTAATCATCTCTAAGCCAAGAATGAAATACTCTGTATCCATCCCACAGTAGACTTAAAGTGGGCGCAAACCCACTGATCTCAGATTAGTAACAGCTAAAGGCACAGCCCTCTCCATTTCACAGCCTCATTTTTCAGAACTGGGCTCTGACACTGGATATTCTGCGCCAAACTGAGGATAACTCAACAGAAATCAATGTTCCTTAGACTTGCATGGGCAAAGTTAAGACTCACCCTGAATTTTCTGTTTTACTCAGGGATTGATCTCCTATTGTCTTAGAACTGATAGAGAGTTTCCTAAACAGTAGCAAGGAAAACTGCTCTAAGAAACTTCATATTTCATCTTCTGGGAGACTTACCTAAGATCTTGTGTAATTCTTTATTTGCTCCTCCCATCAGGTAGATAAAGCCTTCCAGCTCAGAGTACCACTGCTTGTATCTACATTTTTCTGAAAGTCTTTTCAGCAAAATAGCTGATGTATTTGTTTAATTGAATGGGGCAGGGATGGGCTTGAATGTAGAACTGGACAAAAGCTGGCAGATTTCTGAGGAGAGCTGTGTGTGTGCACGTGTGTGGGTGTGTGTGGGAAGCTGAGGGGTGGTAGGGTGTCCAGGCAGAAGGGAGGTTCTACTCTGCAAAACCAGCTGCCTCTCTGCACCCCACATCTGCAGGATTTGGCTGAGCCCAGCTGTTACATGCACACCAGGAGAGGATTTCCCTGAGATGCTCTGTGAGGAGAAAGCTAGGGACAAGGGTGCTGTAGCTCTTGCCTCCTCAGGCCACCCCATTCCTTTCATACGTTTCCACCCAATAGGAGTGGAGAAACCCTGCCATGAAAGGTCTCCTCCCAGTGGGGACCAGGAGGCAAAAGGGTACTATCCCATTTGTTTTCATTCATTCAAATTGATTTAAAAATCCGATGTGTAAACAGAGCTGAATACTCATCGGGCTGTTACTGTGGAGCCAGCTCCTGAAGCCTGGACGCAGTCCTTCCTCAGCCAGGGAACATTAACTCAGTGAAATGTGAGTAAAGGCCTTCAGTGTTTATATAAAACACAGTAATGAGTGAAGGCATCATTAGCAGGAGAAGCACATTCGATCTCCCTCTCGGGCGTGTCCTCTGCTCTGCCCCCCACACTGTGCCATCCTGGTGTCTGACCACCGGGAGCGGCAGGCAGCGACCAGCCTGGGGCAGGAGACAGCCACAGCTCCCGGACTCAACACCCACCCTTTGCGCCTGCCATGTGTGCTGATGCCCAGCAGACCACCCCACACAAGCAATGAGACATGGCTGGAGGAGCAGTTTGCAGCAATTTTATGAGGACAGACATCAGATTAAGAAAGCCCTGAAATACCTTGAGTACATTACCGGTCAGATTGCACTGTGCTAGGACCTGGGACTGGTTCAGGAGCAGCTTCAGCGTGTGGAGATGAAAGAAGATCTGCAGCTCACAATGTTATTTGGCACCAAAACCCTCAACAGAGTAATGCCGGAAGGAATATTTTGTAACACTGTGATACCTATACTCCATAAAACAAAGCAAGTTCTTAACCCACCGTTGCCCTCTGAAGTGCCCGTAATTAAAATGTGTTACCCCGGAATGAAGCAATCGTCACCAGGGGAAGCGGAGAGCATCGGACAGAAGCTACTTGAAATTTCTTTAAGTTATGTCATTGTCTTAATTCTGCATATAGGAGTTTCATTGAAGACAGTGTTTTTCAATCATGATATTATTTTGTGTTTTGCCTATGAATGTTGGTGAGTCAGTTTTATCAGGCTGTCAAGTGACTTCAGGAAGCTGGAGAAAAACCAAATGAAAAGAAAACCTAAGCAATTTCTCATTTTCCCCTGGTATGTACAGGAGTGGCTTCTCCTGCCAGCCAGTTATGTATTTATGTTTCCTTCCTTCCCCCTCTTTGAAAACAGACACTTCGTTGAGATCCAAAAGTTCTGACTTCACTTACTTCATGCCTCATTATATACTGGAGAAAGTCTAGTCTGTAGTCCCTGCTATACCCTATGTGCTGTTTGTCTCTGGGAATGAAAGATGAGGCAGAGAGCCATAGATGAAATCCTGGACCTATTAAAGGCAAGGGGAGTTTTGCCATTGACTTGTGTGGGGTCACAGTTTTGCCCTGAGTCTTTTATTTCCGTCTTGTACAATGCCAGGCAGCCTGTCAAAGCTGATGCCTAGTCGGTTCATTAGGCTGACGTGATCAAGTACAATTTCTCCAAATCTAAACTGTTGGGACCTGCATGGAGTTTAGACCAGAGAAAAAAGCCAATTTTAACACAAAACATTCACACTTTTATGAAAGTATGCAAGTGGTTTCTAGTATGAATACAAGTCGAGAATGTACCTAACAATTTTGAAGCCAGTTCGGTTTTGCAAAATGATATAAAGAAAGCTGAGGCTGCAAATTGTGAATTATAAAACCTGACTGCTTTCACAACAGTTCTTCACAATGCAACAACCATGATTTGACTATCATTACCTTGAATTTATACCAAAGCATCATGGAGGTCTTAATCTTTTCTGGGAGCAAACACTAAGCATATACAAGTAATAAGAAGAGTAATATCTGCACAGATTTGGAAACAGTGAACATCATGTCAGCACATCTGTGCATCTTGTTTGGACACAGAAATTAATTACTGGAATTGAATGACAAACAAGGACAGCTTTCTCATAATAAGGTACTATTGAAAGAGCTGTTTAAGCTCAACATGTTGCACATAGCTTCCACGTACTTTGAAATTTTATTGCAACATCTCAGGAAACACAAATCTGAGTGCAAATTGTGCTGTATGTTTCCCAATAACAAAGCCTGAAGTAGTTATCTTTGATTTAGAATTATGTACCTTCAGTGAGGATATTCTCAGTCTAGTGAGTGTTGACCTCTTCAGAGGATAACAGAAATTTGACTATGGTAAATTATACTTTTGCAATAACAACTCCAACACATAGAAATAATAAGAGCAAAACAATCTCTAAAACCCGAAGATTTAAAGCAGCATTTTAGTTTAGCTCTTTAATCTACCTCCTTCTTTTTCCCTCTGAACCAGCAAAATAAAACCAGACATTCCCCAGCATGGCTGACAGAACAGCTCTGAGAAAAGGCTGGATTTTGCAGGATGTATCTCTACAGGAGTTTGCAATGAAGTTGCAAACTTCAGAAAAGGTGAGATGAAACTTTTCACAACCCTGTCAGCCTTGATGCAGCCACAGCACATAATCTTGTGTCTGGCAAAGCTACTGACAGAGGTGGGTGGGGGCTGGGGCTGGAAAGGGTCTGTGGGCTTTGGGCATTCTGCCAATAAATCCACAAAATGCTGAGGCTAAAAGCCTGGATGTGTTCACATATACCCTTATATTAAGCATGAATAATTGCCTTCCAGTGAGTGGAGTTGCATGTATGTAAAGCTAATGCAACAGGGAAGACTGTGTCCATGTGATGGGAAAGGCTGCTTGTATAGAATAATCACCCCCCACTGATCATTCCTGTATTTTTAGAACTGAACTTGGGCTGAACCTCTCTCAAGGTTACACCACTTTCTGGTAACTTATGTCCAGGCCTTCTGCATTTTTGACTCTTGGCCTAGATAAGGACTTAAAGCACAAATAATCAGCCTAAGGGCTGGTTCCCACTTGAATCAGAGGAAGCAGGGGGAATCTCACCAAGCTGCCTGTTTTCAGATGACTTCCAGCCCCATTTCCAGACCTGCAGGGTCTGTCAGAAAACTCTGCAGTGGAGTGCAGCATATTTAGCACTTCTTCCCACCTCCTGCCTCCTTTGCTGGGTCTCCAGCAGTCTCTGCAGGGGTACCTGGTGGGTCAGAGATCTGCCTGGTGGCTCTCTGTATGGACCATGGGTGTGATCTTGAGGAATGCCCTGCAGACATCCTGCACATCTGACATGACCGGTGAAATTCTGGGCTTGGCGCATATCCTATTGCATATCATTGAGATCTCAATTGGGGTTTATTTAAAGGAAATAAAACCACGGACTTGTGTACTGTTCTCAGCCAAATCCCAGCTACAAGGGCTTTAAATAATTGTCCACAGACTTCTATACAATTTGCTTTCTCTGTGCCAAGAGTTTTTAATTCTTTCTCCTATCTGCCTTCCCTTGAAATCCATTTCTCTCCCAGTTTGAAAATTGTGTCTTATTTTATTTATTTAACATTTATTTTTGTTCGTGGAAACAGAGTTTCAGAGAACATGACCTGCAGCTTCTTACAGGGAAGCAGGCCTGGGTAGTGCAGAAAGTCAAAAAAGTCAAGGTCAGTTGGAAGTCCTGAATGTGTCTTACTGATTTTGGCCACAAAATCCTAAATTCTGGTCTGGGTCAGCTCTTGTGGTCTGCACAACCTCTATGTGTATGAAAAGCTATTCAACAGTTTGCCCCTGTAGTTTCTGATGGACAAGACCTGTAGGTTTCTTGACCAATGTTTACTTCACAATTTCCATTTTCTTCTACCCAGACTGCCTCTATTTTCCTTTCAAGCCTGTTTTCTGATCAGGCTGCTGGCCTCAATGTCCAGAACAGTGCTATGAGCTGAGGCCAATGCAATTATCACTGCACACTATTTCCAGAATATGTTCATTATCCCTGTTTTGCACAGATCACGCTTCATAAGAACCAATTGACTTCATAGCACTAACTAAGGCATGATTCAAGTGTCTCCATGGGGACTACCACTGGGTGAATTCTTTTGCTGATTAATAAATTGAGTTTCAGGAGGGACACTATTTTTCATTCAACTACTGCCTTTTGCCCCCTCCTAAAGCATAAAGAAAATTCAAATAGATCTTTATAAAAAATACCTAAAACCTCACTGCTTTTCATTAAAAGCAACACCTTTGTTATGAGCTAGCCCAAATTTAAAAAGAAAACAATTAAAAGGCATTAATACTAAGACATGTATTTCCAGAAAATACATAAATTTATTCTCAAATGAATAGTGGTTTTTCTGTCCTCACCTCAATTTCACTGCATCCTGAAAATCTGTTTTTTAAGTGTAGTCCAGAAATGTTTTTAATTTAGTACTTTGGTTAAAATTTTTGATTCAGCAGAGGGGTGTTTGTTTGTTTGTTTGAAGTTGTCCTAAAATTGCATCCTTTTACTTGAATTTGTCCCACCAAAACAATATAATAGTTATAAATTTCTAAGATATGTTCACTGGTGTAACACATTTTCTTAAACATGTAAGATGGTAAGTCAGATTCACAGAAAATTTATTTTTTTTTTTTTATTTTGTGTAGTTCCTTTCTTTTTGGTATAGTTTCTCTAGGTAGCATAAGTGTCAGGAATAACATAAGCATCAGAAATAACATAAGTGTCAGGAATAACATGTTCTGAGATGTCTGTCTCTAACTTCCCTTAAAAGCAGCACTTCACAAAATTATGTTGACGGGTGTTTTTTAGAATAATTGCAATACCTCGATGTAGCAATGTTGTCCACAGTAGAAGTTCTGTAGCTGGCACTCCATTATTAGCATTTTGATTGCACCAAATTTATCTTGAGATGAAAAGTAAACATCATTATCCTCACTGGAATGCAGTATACTTACTTTGCTGCGTAATTATAGGTCTGATCATTACCATTGCTTTTCTTCAATGACCCAGGAGTAGCAGAATATGGAGGTAGGATTAGAGTAATGTGTGATTGATGATGGCTGCTTTCATTACTTTATGTGGTATAAGTGAGCACCTAACAGATGGATTTCATCACTATGTAACATATAAATTCCAGTATATGATAAATTTATGTACCTCCAGATTACTGCAATATTCTTTGCAAAAAATAATGTGTTATTTTAGTCAGAACATTCATTAAGTTACAGTTTATGCATTTAATTATACAGAAGAGTTTTTTCATCTTACATTAATTATTTCTTTATTATTGTTATTACACAGTATTTTTTTTTTAATGTCAAAAGATAACCTAGCAAATAATTTTCATTTAAAAATGCAAGGCTAGGGAAGATATTATTAGGCTTTTCATGTTTTCTGGCTCAGAAATGGGTGTTTGGCCTGAGAGCTTTTCAAGAAGTTTTACTATTGTTACACACAAGTAGATCTTTCTCCCTTGCCTAACTATGACGGACAGTTCTTGACCTCTGCTCTGGGAAGACCAAATTAAGTAGACAGCTGAGGATTCTCCCAGTGAAACAGCTTTTACAACCCAAGGTTGCTCCTAAGAGCTGTTCTGGAATAAATATCTGTAGTCAATTCTGCAAAGATGGATCAAAGTTCTTTAGTGGAAGTAAAGCAGACTCTGTGTTCTGCAATGTTTCCAGATTGTGAGTATAGATTAAAAAATCCATTAAGTACATATTAAAAATTGTTAAAACAGCATATTTACTGATTTGCCAGTCTGATCCTAAGCAGAGTCATTTAATACTATCCTAGTTTATTACTTTAAAAAGCTTCCAATGGATGTAAAGAGGATCATTCATGAACTGCCCTTTGAGGTACAACTCAAAAAAAAATTGTGGTCAGCATATTGTTAAAATTTCCTATATTAATGGCTCTGTACAACATGAAGTTTTTACACAAGTGAATCCTTGCCCTTACTAAAGACAAGGGCTTGGTTTTCCTTGCTTCTCTCATCCAAGCCCAAAGTCTTACAAACTCGGTTCATTGTATAATCATCTGCAGCCTGAAATGACGGATCAATATATTCACTAGCCATAAGAGTAGGTCTTTTAGTTCAGGCACTAGAAATACACATGCTTGCTGCTCTAGGGTTTCTTTAGGTGTATCTGAGTACATTAAAAAGGGGTTTTAATATAAAACCCTTATTGTCCTTACTTTAGAAACTTCAAAACCATCTTCAGAGTACTATAATGAGAAACACAAGGCCAAAGCACCATCAAAAACATATAAACAATTGGATTTTGGTCAAGCAAATATCTACATTAGGCCATGCAGAGCAGAAGTTTCAATTCTTTACTGGTGGGTAGGGTACCACATATTTAGGGTAATTGGATTTTCGTTAGATTTCTAAGCAAAATATTTTATAGGTGTCTTTATATGAACCAAAGTTCACACTGAAGTAAATTTTACTGCTATTTCTGCGTGCTTTCCAAAGCAGTGATATAATCCAGCGTAGTGTCTGAGTCTACTCTGAGCTTCATCAGAAAAGACAACCTGAAGTGCTTACATATTTCCTTAATACTGTTTCTTTTACAAGTTACTTTTCTTATGAGAAATTCTACACAGAAACCTTCCATAGATTTAAGATACTTTTAATACACTAAAAATAAAATAAATGGACACATTTTATTCCTCCAGAAAATGAATCTCTAAGTTGTTGCTGACTTTAGCTGACCTTCATGCAAGTGTTGCATGATCAGTATGGAATGTGGGATGTCTATGTCTCTAAAATGTTTTGTTTGAAAATATAGTCCAATAACATTGATTTATGGTGATGTCTACTCTCTAAACCCTTATGGATGCTGCATTTAGAATGAATGAAATAGTGACAGTACATCACTCTGTGTGAAGTGAGCAGTCTTGAAGCGTGAATCACACTTACACATCTAAGTTATCTAAGTTATTATTAAAGTTCAAAACTACAGTTTATATTTCAGGATTTCTGTGTAAATAAATGATTTATTACTGGCTTCAACATTTGTGTCTTCTGCGTGTGTATTCAATCTTGAAAAAAGTACAGAATAGTTTAAGAGAACTTTCATGGTGAACAAATAGATTTTTAAAAGCTTCAAAAATTAAGGATTTTACTATTTGCAGTTATGTGTTTTACATAACATTGGCTAACTACAATATCCTGATGTGCACTATAAAAAAAGAAAAACACAATATTAACACTGAAAAGTGACAAATCAGGGAGTTGAAATTGAGATTTATGTCATGGCAGGTTCATTATTTACTTCTCTGCGGATGTATGTCTCTGGTAATTGCATTGAAGATTTTTCAAAAGAGAAACCATAAGATACATTGCTCTAAGTTCCCCTGGCTTCCACAGCAGGCAGCAACAGGGTGAAATCCTAATAACTGATGAATAGCTCTCCACTATATGTCCCAAGAGGACAAACTGAAAAAGCCCACTAGTGTTGCACTGCTGTCTGAAGGCCATTTAAAAGCAGCTTGTTAGGTGAACTGAGCAATAGGAAAGCCTGCAGTTAAACTGTTTTGCTAGCAGGTGTTCCCACTGCACTGGTAAACTCCTAAGTGGTTTAACCCATAACAGAGACATAGCAAAATGAGGTGATAAAAAAGGACCATTTTTTTGGGAATTCTCCATTAGATAGGAATTTTGCAAATACACTGCTATACGAATACTAGAAGTGTTTTATTTATGGAAGGTGTATGAGGATGAGATTAAAAATGTGTTATGCAAACACACTGTAAGAAATCCAATCCCACAAAGCCTTGCACACATGGTTAATCTTGTTGAGTTCACATAATGAAATCAATCAAAAAATACAAAGTTAAAACATTTTTGCTCAATCTTCCAGTCCAAATTTAGAAGAATAACATTCATATTTGGTTCTACCCTGATATATACAACCTCTCTAATTTGCAAGAATTCATCAATGTCTGCTCATAAATTCTCATTCTAGATGGGTGAATTAAAGAACTAGAAATGGGTAGAATCAACACAGGTTTCCCAAGGCCACATTGTGTTCTGCCCTGTCTGAGAAGACAAGTATGTGCTATGAATAATCACTTGTTAGACTTTAAATCAAATTTTTCTGCTTTTCTGTGTAGCCCATACCCTCTTTTCAATCCAGTCTATGAAAAATACCAGCAGGCAGCTACTACAGACCAGACATGAGTCCCCTGTCTGAGAGCGAATTATAGTTCCCCACTGCAATGTCATTTCAGTTTCATTCTTTGAAATACATTATAGGCGACTCTGGATTGATGTTGGATGGAATATCATTATATGATAAAATAAGGCCTCTAAAGATATTATATGTCATTTAGTATGAAATTCTTACTCAATCTTCAAAAGAGCTTCTTTTTTCAGACTCCAGGCTACAGTGCCAATAGAATATTTAATGGGCAACTCAATGAAAATCCCAGTCAGCTGCTATAACATGAGAACAGTACAGAATGAGAAGTGCACCACCAGAAACCAATACATGAAACTTAGCTTCTTCTTTTACTAATAGTGGAAAATAAAGCCCTAAAAAACTCCGTGTTTTAGAGCAATTTTTATCGTATTTTGAATCTTTGGACTGTGACTGTTTTGACATTGGTTTCTTGGGAATGACCTTCTTTGCTTAGAAGGCATAGAATGCCATGCAAGAAACAGGCATAATTTATCACAGAGGACATTCTTTTCTTCCAAACTTCCTCTTCCTCACCTGGACTCTATTAATGCTTCATTTAAGATCCTTGAGTACATAGGACATACTCTCCTGTTTTCTTTATATTTATCTTTGACCCTATCACAGGTGATATACTTAATGTCAAAGTTGATATTCCTTGTAAAATCCGTCAAGAGGTTCAGTACATCCAGCCTGAAGGAAATAAATTTTAGATATAAATGGGAATGTGTAAGTTGTAAAATTTTATGCAGTAATTGAATATGTTCTGTTTAAAGTCACTTTAAATGTACAACAGCAAGCCTTACTACAAGGGGAACTAGAAAGTCGTGTAATAAAAAGAGGGAAGACAAAAGAAGAGAACACAAACTTGGAACATAAATGTCCTTATCTGAATTTATGTTTCAGCTCCCCAGCTCCTAATTATTTAAAAGGTTTTAGGTTTAATATGAAAGAAGAAGACAAAGAATGTGGTTGTTTTAAAATTTTGATCTAAAGTTTTTCTCCTTGCTTAGGTTATCAGTTAAAAAGATAAGAGTTCTGTCTGATGCCTGTTAGCTCAATGCAAGGAAAATATGAGTTTATCACACCCTAGCAAACCAGTAACATGTTGCACAATCTAATTCTCATTCCAAGGTCTAAATACTGTTTGTCAATTAACAACAGAGGTAATAAACTGGCAAAGATATCTGCTGTTCCTGGTCAAGAGGACTCCTCTCAACAGGGTTTTCTATTGAGTCTGTCTGACTGTGGCTGAGATTACAGCAGGTGGTCTTGAAAGAAAGGGTCTTTTGAAAAATTGAGACTGTCAAGAGAAGAGATCTCACACATGCAGAGGAAAAGTGGATCAAGAAACAACACACACAGGCCATGAAGATTTTGTCATTTTAAAAGCTGCTAATTAATCTATGGTACAAAGAGAAAATATGGAAATTTTAGCTACTGAAAATCAATACAAGAAAGAAGAATTCACATTTGAAATGGAATGTGAATGTTAAAACAGCTAAAAGGGAAAAGAGCTATTGCTAAGCAAACTTGAAAGTGAATGAGAAGTTTTTTAAAGAAATCAGAAGCAAGCAAATTTCTGGACAATTCCAGGAATTTTTCAGATCACCAGGAACTGAAAGAACAGCAGAGAAGAAAAAAAAGGTGGTATGCTTTGAATCCTGTTTTAAACCTAGAATATGGTGTAAGGATCTCATTCAGTCACAGATCAGGCTTGTTTTGCAGGATCATGGTCTGTTGAGAGACAAAGAATGCTTTTGGCAGCCTCTAGCTTCAGGGGGTGAGTCACTGTATTCCTAAGCGGGTAAACTTGAGCAGTATCAGTGTCTCTCTAGGCTGTGTCCCAGCCACCTGCTCTGCCTGTGAAGCCAGAGTGGCTTTGACTATTGTTATCCTCCTCCTCATGATGCAGTTGTGTAGGATCACAGTGCTGGGAATCCCTAAGAAAACACCCGTTGATCCAGGGGAAAGGGCAATCTGTTTGGGAACAAAGTACATAGAGCTATGATAGACTTTCATTTTCTCAGAGTTTGTGTAAGTATGTCAACCAAACACTGTTTATTTCAGTACCAAAAATGCCTCCAGGTCTTTGGCCAAAGAATAACATAATTTTATTGCACTAAAAGGAGTTAGGAGCAGCCAAACTGATGGTAAGTAAACCTACCCAATTACAGACAAAGCTGTATGATAGTTTCAAACCTTGAACCAGTCTGCACAGCCATGCATTGTGATTCACTAATCATGCTCCTTTACACTTTAATCAAAGCAAATATAGTCATCTTATCTTGTTTTACCCAAACATTTAAAGATTTTTCTTCCACTTATAACCTTCTTATGCAATAATTTGAAACAATTATTTCTTACATGTATCCCATCATCAGTTATTTCAGTGCAAAAATAACCTGAATAGAGTTCTTTGTCAACACAGTAAAAGCCATAACCCAGCTTACTAAACCTTTTTGGGGGAGTTACCTAAATCAGAACACAGTTATTATTTCACCTATTTTTTCTCTGAGTGAATCTATATGTCTATCTCATTAATAGCACCATTAAAAGTTTCTTTATATGAAAAACAGTCAGTTTCATTGTCAGAGGAATTAACAGATAAGAAATGGCATTATCACTATATAATAAACAAGAATTTGCCTGTATAGAGTGAGTTTTATAACAGAATATTACAAAGTCTGAAGGATACCATCAACTCTGTAGGGCAACACAAACCGAACAATCCTCTAAAAGTTACGCAGTAAAAAATGATGGAACAAAGCAGAGTTCCTGGGTATTGTAACTCATGTTTCTTTGCTTCACTCATTAGGCATCATTTCTCCATTGAATTTGTTATTCCTTCTAATACTGTCTGAAGTAATCATAAATTAGTGGGTAAAACAGAACAATGAAAACCTGGTTTTCTTATCTAGCAATTATGATTTTCCTTCATGAACTAGTGTATTAATCAGTTTCCTTTCCCCCAGCTACTTTTTCTTTCATAATTGTGCTTGTGCTGGAAGATGATTGGCTTCTTAAATTACTTCAGGGTTTTCCTCCCTTTGGAAGACAGAGTTAGCTATTTATAGACACACAGTCTAGCACCACATGCTTGAACATCTACCTCCACAAGAGGCTGAGGTCATCATCAGACCCAAGTGTAGGGAGGGAGAATAGTGTAAAATCCTGTCTCAAATGTAGGTCCACTTTAACCCATAGTGTAACTATGAACTAAGTTTTTAGCATCTGTCTGCTGTGAATTTGTGATAACTGATGTTCATTGGAGATTAAAAATCAGATTAGTTCATTTGAAGTACATGGAGTAAATCCCAAAAGGTTGCAGCTCTCTATTATGTTGAGTCACATGTCATGTCTTCCATCAGCAGATATTTGTAACCAGGAATTGACATCTATTTCAGTAGCAACTATGGCTATGGAAATAATTAACTCTAACACACTTTCTCCAATAGCTTTTTTTCCCAGTGATATACCTAATTTCATTAATTTATATTGTTTATTAAGATGGCCACAGAAGCCCTAAATAAAGTGCTCTTAAAAGCCACAGAAATTTGGAATATCTGTTATGACTTTCTGACATACTGTATACTGGTTTTCTTAATGACTACTCTTCTCCAATAATGATATTTAAAGAAAGCTAGTGCTGGGTTTTAAACTATGTTGTAAATATAGCATAAATATTTATTCAAATAGTGTCTTACAGCCACAGGGCTTCATGCCATGATCCTGTTGTAAGGTCAGAAGTTAAGAGGTAGTAACGTTTTCATACAGGGTCTACAAGGATATCAAATGTCAATACAGGTAATCCAACATACAACACTACTTACAGCCTGGTTCCATAAACATGAAAACACAGTAACACTTAGTGGACCTTAACACCATCCTGGTATCTTCTGGTGTTTAAGAAAAGATGTGTAACAAGTATGCAATTATTTAAACGATTGTTCTGCATGAAAAATTATAGATGCCCCATTCCTGGAAGTCTTTAAGGCCAGATTAGATGGAGCTCTGAGCAACCCGGTCTAGCAAAAATTGTCCCTGCCCATGGAATGGGGTTTGGCACTAGAAGATTTTTGAGGCCCCTTCCAACCCAGGCCATTCTATAATGCTATGCTTCAAAATAGTTATTGTAATTTCATTCCCAAAGTAGATGCAGCTTACTTAACTTTAAACACAATGGAACTGAGCTTTTAGATAATGACTTCACTACGGGCACTTGAATAGGGAAAACAGTCTATTAATTTATTGCAACATTCTCAATTCTTCCAAGACCATCGTTAAAGGATATTTTGTTGCAATCTCAATTATTTTAGAAATGTGTGAAGATCAGCAGTTCTATGGAAGAGTGGATATTTTTATGGTAAAATGTGATAACGGCTGCCTCCAAACATTGATCTATAAATTAATTATGCAACTTGCTATTTTTAAAAGATATGTTAACATCTTTTTTTCTTACTGCTTAACAGACCATCCATCTGATTGTCTTTTATTTTAAAATAGGCCCATTAAAAGTTGGGTAATCAGAAGTATGGAGTAAGTCCTCAAATTGATACAATTTTATAGTGTGGTAAGATCTGTACATTATTGTACATGTATACATGTAGAGCTCTAGCAGGAATGAACCTGGGTTTTTTTTTGAGGTCCATTAGTTACAATACAGACTTCCTAAATGCTTACATTGATGATACAGCCCTTTCAGAGTGGGAAAGGGAACAAGAGTAGCCTACAGAACAACTCTAAGCCAGATAGTGGATCTTTTGCCTTTTCAGTTTTGGAGATTACTGTAAGGAGAATTACATTTGCTCTAGGACCTATGAAACTCAGCATGTTTACCTGTGAAAAATATGTCTTCCCACCAAATCAGAGTTTTTTCTGTTTTTAATGCCAGCTATGAAAAGAATAGGGCAACTCCTACCCCATTTACTCAGGGAATATATTTTCCATTGTTTTGCCAGAAAAATGGTTTCAGATAAGTCGTAGCTTATATAAATGGGTTTTTATTATAGATGATACTTATTAAGAACAGTCTTTTAAACATATATCACCAATGTGGAGGATAGGAGCAAGTATCTCAAAACAAGGCATGATTGCATTAAAAGAGGTGGGAAAACATTAGAAGACAGAGTGGGGTGACATGAGGAAAAAAAGAAGGAAGATCTGTGAGGAGTGAAAGAAAAGACACAGGCCTAAAGCAGAAAGCAAAGCAGCAGGCTGAGGTGAAAAAGTGAAAGGGAAGCTTGAGGTAAAAGGTGACAGGATCAGAACTTGTAGTCTGGAAATCTATATAAAGGAAGCACAAACTACTAATTCTGAAGCAAAAAATAAAGCTATCCTCATCCTTTCAATAGTTCCAAAGAAAAGGGGAGACTGCAGAAAGGAAGGAAGGATCATCTAGGGGAGAGAGAATCATATCACAGAGACATATTTTAATGCTTGGTGTTTGATTTTTATTGCTTGCAAAATTGTCTTTTCAGATAACACACATGAATGGAATTTATAGTGTTTCATTCTTTAATACAAACCATGCTTTCTGCTTTTATCAGCTCCATCCTGCATTTGTGGTGATATTCAGCTCATTTCCCTCTCAATACATTCATTGGAAAGGCTTTTTGGACAGGAAGAGCAGAGATGAAAATATTTTAAATGCATGCAACATTAGAGTCTAGTACAGCTCTGAAAATTGTAGACCACCTTTTTAAATAACTCCTCCTTTTGCTGTAGCTTTCTGGAACAGAACTGACTGCAGTGCATGCACGGATGGAGCATTCCCCTCAGTTTGCTGTCTGAATGAGACAGCACTGGCAATAATAACAACCCACTAAAATATAGGCTCGGGCACAACCTTCCAGCCTCATATAAAACAGGATATAACAAACCAGTGGAATCAAGTCTTCCCAACAGGTGAAGAAGGTTTAAATTTTAGTCAAAACAAGCTCAGTATTATCCACCCTTTCAAATTTTCCTTACACTGAGACATCCAAATGCAATTTGCTACTCTTAAAGTTCAACAGAAAATATTGATCTGCTGTAGAATTATCTTTACACATGTGGGTTCACACATACACCACTTTTTGTAGCAATCTTAATTAGCACCTTTTTTGGCTGTTACTTATTTACTCCTCCCTAGTGATACAGGAAATTCTCTCTCTTTGGTATAAAGGAAGCCTTAGGAGAATTAAACCTTGGTCTGTATTAATCTGGGTACTTTGAAGTTGGTATGGAATTCCCCAAGAAGCAAATGTCTATCTAGAAGTTCAGAGTTTTTCACAACATACTGAACATAATGGTAATTATTTCGAAACTTTTCCTAAAACCATTTTTTGTTCTCTTTTACTCTGATTTGAAGGCTCAGCTCCAGTACAAAACAAATTTTCAAATGAAAATCATTTAAAAAGCTTGCCAAACATTTTAGTTTGAAAGTGTCAAAACAAAATTTTCTGACCTTAACAGAACGTCTTTTCTTCCTGAAATAAAATTGTCAAATTTGTCAGGTTTCTGTAAAACATTTTACTTGGACGCATTGGCATTTTATAATCTCTGATAAAATGTTCTGTCAAAATATTCCCGGCTGGCCCTATAATAAGCCAGTAGAGATTTCCACCAATTGAAGACAGGTCTTTTTTTGTTCAGATACAGCTATTATAAGAAGAAATATGTACATACATAATGAAAATGTTCTATGTAGACCCTTGTTTTTATTACTCTTTGCTATAGTTTTCTCCCGTATTAAAAAATTAAAGATCAGGATGGGAATGTTCTGCTTATATTTGCAAGTAATCGATTTAAGTTACTTTGTAAAAAAACATTAGGGGAAAAAATATAAAAAACAACACTATATTGGCAGAAGCACGTTGAGCTGTTCAGGGAGAGCCTTTCTGGAGAAGGTCTTAGGTTTTTTTCATTCTTCACAAAATAGTGCACATTATTAAATTCTGTACTGTGCTGCAAAATAAAAGCTCATGGTACTAATAGATATTATTTTTATGAGCACGGTGATCTGCAAATTCAGTCATGTTGATGGAAAATCCTCTGAAAAAGTAGGGTTAAAATGAACAATTTTTTTTTTCCTGAGTAAAAATCTTTCTTTAGTATGTTAAAATCCCACATTTTGGTGGTATTCAAGAATTATGACATATAATTTCCATGGAAATAAACTCTATAATGACTCTTCTACTAATCTTACCCATGTCATAGCTTCTCTGTCCCTCTACTGAAACCATTATGCTGAAATCCAATCTGGTTCTGATGTCAGAGGACTCCAGCAGACACTGGCATCACTACTCAGTACTCTGTAAAGATTTTATTTTTGCTACATGGATTTTTAAACTGTGTAGTGGAATTGATGAGCAGACCACAAAGTCATGCTACTGTAAGAGAGAAAATTGCCAAAAGATGACAGAAAACAGTAGGGAAATAAGCAAATAGAACTGGGCTAAGGAATTAAAGCCTCTCTCCATATAACTTTTTTTTTTACTCTAGAAGTCTCAATATAATACTAAGTTTAGTGGTCAATTTGGGCTTCAGCTTGAAGTGCATTTACTGGGAGAGAGAAGGGTAGAAAGCTGGCATTTCTGAGGTGGTGCAGCCTGAAAAGGAGCAGTTGCACAGCCCATCCTCCTCAGCCCTGCAGCCTCTTGCCCTGGCCAAATCATGGAAGGGCCAAGACATTTCTGCTGTCCATCCTCATCCTCAGTACATCATGAACCATTAATGCAAGCCATCCAGCACTGATTTTATAGCATGAAGACTGAACAAATGAAAGTAATTATAGCATAATTTGGAAGGATGTTTATGCAGATCTTATCAATGAGAAATGAAGTTAGCAAGTGCCTATAGTAAAAATCTGCTAAATGAATTTGTGTGAAAACCCATAAACAGGCTCATTTCTCTAAGAGATTGGAAGGAGCTGTTCAGGGTTCCCAATTCAATTAATAATATGCTATTTTTAATGTGTTATTCTGGTAGTAGTCTTATGCTGTTCCCTATTTTCTGTATATACCATCCTGCATTACAAGCACTGAATATGATTTGCCCAAGATTCTACTTTCCTGGATCTTTTCCAGCTATTGTTTTAAAGCCTATTTAGCAGGGCAGATTAGTGTGTTGCTGAAGACATGGTCAAAACTTCCTCTGCTTCAGCTAATACCTATCTGGACTTACCACTACAACTGGAAGTGCACAGACTGTAACTTCTTCTTTTTTTTTCCTGCTTGGCAGAGTGCTTCAGAGCTTCCTCTCATTTGTTCCAGGAAGTTTATTCTCAGTGAAATCCAAAGAGGTTAAAAGAAAACAAGATCTGAAAAGAGCTGAGGAGGTATGTTATGGTATGTGGATGTGCACAGCAATTCCAAGGAAGGGAAGAAAAGCAGTAAAAAGCAAGCATTGAGGTCCTGACACTTTAGTTTAGAGGTTTAGATTTGTAGGAGGCATAGGTTGCATACATATTATTGGTTCATGCCAAGACACAACCCTTATTTTTGTTAGGAAGACATCTATACCATAAGTAAATATATGCATTCGTATTATAATATAAAAAAAATTTACATGAGTAGTGATGCTATGAATTTGAAAGTCTCATGAAATACAGCATGAGGCTTCCAGATTTGTAGCAAAATGAAATTAGAAACACTGTCTCTACCTAGAGCAGTCAGCTGAAGTAGATGGCAACGTGGAAATTCATCCCACTTGAGGATTTTATCTGTCTAAAGACAGCTAAATACAATCCTAACCAGTGATTCTCTTTTTTTCACTTTCACCTCATATAATGATTTTTAAAAGCCTGTGCTTTCAATATAGTACTGTTCCAAATCTGAAGGAAGTTTTCAAAATTTCTTATTTCTTCTTTTCTTTAAGCAGCATTGTGATATGCATTTAATTTCCTAAACTTAGATGACATGAGAACAAAACATCATAAAATTTATTCAAGTATTTCTATCACTGAGAGTGTTTGCTGAATATAACATATAATTTTCAAATTTAATCTCTGTAACTTATGTGTTTTATAATATTGTGTTTACTCATTCAAAATTAGATACTATCTTGTGGAAAAAAAAATGTCTACCCAGAAATCTATAAAATCACAAACTGGAAATATTCCTCACTTCTTAGTGAAACCTGTTCTTAAAATTAAGTCTTTTAAGCATTTGAGGAATATTTTGGAGATACAAAATGAATAGACTGACAAACTGATTCAACTATGAGGCCTCAAGAACATGAAGACTAAGGCATTGATTCCATCTGTATTCTTTAACTAGAAATCCACACTCAGCTGTAAAGCTGGGGCAATGAATCAGTGGTGGCTGAAGTTAGTAAGAGACTTCTTTTCTAGTTCAGTGAATAGCAGCTTATTCCTTTATTTCCTGTTGCTCTCTATAGTCACCTTCCAATGTCGTCTCTTTTTCTCCTTTTACAGCATCTTTGCTTCAAACATAGAGCAAATCAGCCACTCCAGGTTTTGGTTTCTTTTCCTTCTAAAAGTAAGATTTTTTTTGGTGAATTTTTATGGTTACTGGGGTTATTTTTGGGTGTGTGTATTTTTTGTGGGATTTTAAATTTATTTTTCAATATTTATTTTTCCTCATAAATAATAATTCTATAGAACAAATTGTCTGTGATTGCTTCAATATTCTTAAGGCGCCAGTCCTCACTGACATCCATAGACTGATGTGGAATAATTTACTAATTCTACAAAACTAAGTTCCAATTTATAGCTATCTTATTTGAGAGCTGCTAACTGAAAGTGCCAGCATGTACTGCCCATGTCTAATACCATACACAAAAAACACTTAGGTGGAAACAGAAAACACAAACTCAATAGAAATTACTATGTGTTTGGAATGTGTTTTATCATGCAAACTTCTTGTATAAGCAGGAAGAATGCATTTTAAATTTAACTTTTTGACAGTTTCAGCTAAAACACCTAGTAAACCAAATTACAGCTGGAGAAAAGTATTGCCCCTTGCCTGCCTTATTATCATGTTATCTGCTGGATTAATCTTCTCACATAGTGCATATACTCTCAGTATTGTACTTTCCTTATTATGCAGATATCTTAATTCTAAGAACTGGTCCTATTTGTCATGATAGGAAGGAGCATTATAGCATAACAAATGCTCTAATTTCCTCTAATTTTTAATAAAAATTTAAGCAGTTAAACTATGCAATCCGTTGGTGTTCATTAATGACACTGCATATTTTAATGTTGTATTTATTATGCAGCCGTACAGACAGAGTGGAAAAGATGTTCTGAGGATATGTTTTTTAGACTCCAGTTTCAAAAGTTGTAGGCAAAATGTAAAAAGACCTTGTCTTATATGTAGATGCTGTGTTTGGAGAATTTCCAGATTAACTGCTTTGGAAAATTGAAGGTATCTCTTTTTTCTACATTAAAATGTATTCCAGAAATACAGATAAAGCGATATTTGGGCTTTCTGTTGGTAAAATACAACTTCATCGGGAGTCAGTTTTCCCTTTTTTCCTCTGCTGTAGCTCTACAAAACAGTGGACCTAAACAATCCCTGTGCCTCCATGTACAAAATACTGCAGTGATTGACTTGACAACCATCTTTGATACCCTTGTGATCATATCCTCTTGAATATTTTGGTAACCATCTCCTCTCACATACTTTAAGAACAGCAGACTGGATCTTGAACTGTTAATAGTTTTTTTACCAGCTCTCCCAGTTTATGTGGCTCCACTGTATTAATCCTCCATATTTTGCATAACTTTGGTCGGCACTGAAAAAATGAATGCAGGATTAGCCCTGAAAAACAATTTAGTCTTCATGGTGATTTAATTCTAGGGCTTTCTGAGGGAACTTTCCAAAGGTGCCCATGAGAGCTGTTAAATTATTCATTGTGAATATTTATTACAAACACTTTTTCCTGTTTGAAAATATCTCCTGAGCCAGGCCCTGCTTTTGTTCAAGATTACATGCCAAACAGCCTAAGAGATAAAGTCTATGTCCCTGGTTCAGTGAGGAGTAGTCCACTCAAGCATTTGCTTGCTCCTCATGGTGACCCATTGCAGGTGATTTCACCTGTGTTGCCTGGAAGAGTAACCAGATGGAAAGCCAGACCAGGAACCAGCATTTTCTAACAGACACGTAGGAATTAGTAGAAGCAGGTAACACAGTTGCATGTCAGTGTTTTAGACCATAATTACTTTCGTTGGAAATTGTTTTCTTTATGTTTCAGGCTTTCTAAATTCTGGTAAATGATATGCCACAAGTAGCAACAACTTGCTGTTTCTGTTCATGCAAATTGTCACAATTCATCTACAATTTTATTTATCCAGCTGGAGAGTGCACTGTGATAGTGACGTTTGCTACAAAGACATTTGCCTGTAAGCAGAGCCTGATCCTTTTCCATTGTCTATGTTGGTTGCAACTTTCAGACTGATAACGAGACAGTCACAATCTGGATGATAAAACTCAACCCAATAATTTAGATGTGAAAGATTATTGTGTGATTATTGCAAAATTCCTGAATTCCTGCCCCCTCCTGGGACTACTCGAAAATAGGTGTATTTTTGATACTACAAAATGATAAATTGCAAAATATTTCTAGAGCTTAAATATTTCTGAGAGAGCAATTCTTCACTCCCTGCTGTTTACAAGGGAAATAATGTCTACAAATAATATATTAACTGTCCTCTTTATCATAAAGCCATGTTGAATACTTGTAACATTTATAAAAAGACACCAACTGATTGCAAGATGAGCATTACCCTTGAGCAAATTATGAACACATTTATTTCAGTCTTATGCATTTGAAACTAATTTTCTGGTAATATCAAAAGTGTTCATAGAATTAATTTCCTGTCAGTTCAGCAGTATTCAAGTGAATATTTTATGATTTTGCATTAGCTGTATTTGTCTAGAGTTGTGACATGATCGAGTCATTCTCTGAGGGAAACACATTAATAATTAAACTCTGTCCAATGTGGAGTGCTAAAGATGACAGCATAATTGTACATTTCAGAGACCGTTTCACAAGGCAGAGAATGAGAATTGCCCTGCAACCATTTAAATGTCAATTTAGAATTTCTTTCTAAAATTAAAACAGTGTTGCAGAAAACAATGAGGAAAAAGGAGGGGATAAAACAACTGAAGCCAAATTTGAATCATTGTCCCCTTTTTGCGTTCCCTTTCTTTTAATATATGAGCTAAATATAAATGGCATTCCAAGAAGAAAAGGAAAAGAATTAAGGCAGATAAATTATCAGCTGTAAGAATTTTTTCTCCCCCTTTCTTTTGGCTATATAGTATCATCACTGGTTGTAGTGCTAGAGCTGTTTGGATGATAAATGCAATGTGCATAGATTAGCTCAGGAGAAAATACTGCTACCTGACACTGAAGGCTTTGATTGGTTTCAGCCCTTACATTTGACTCTTTTTTGCCCTGATAACTTCAGCAGTATTTTAAGATTTTAATCTACTTTCTAGTCACCCATGGATAGATCACTATTTTATTTATTATTTATGTTTGTTTTTCAGCTTCTGAAAGTAAGACATTGGGTTTTAGCTAAAAAAATCTCCAAAATTTCTGCAGAATATATTTTGCAAGCACTAAAGCTTCTCCAATGACAAGTGTCTGTATTACTCTGGAGAGACAGCTGAGCCACATTTACAGATTGTGTGCACAGACCACTTAAAGAACACGTGTTCTTAGAAAATGCATAAATTAGAGATATATCAATGTCTCCATAAGACCCTTTTTTCCCCCACAGCCTGTGCCTGTCAGCATGCCAAAGATCCATCCTTTGACTAGAGTCCAGGTGATGCCTCCCTCATTCCCTTCATCTTTTACCACTTTCTCTCTACAGCTTCATACAAAAGCCCAAATAAGAAAATGTAGCTGGATGGACTCAAGCAAATGTGAATAATGGCAATAAGTCTCCTTTCTGTCTCCATGTTTCAGATCCCTGCCATGTTTCCTCCATCTTCCATTTTTCCCTCTCCTACTTCACCCTTACAGAGCCCACTCACTTTTCTTGCACGATCCTTTCAGTTTATCCCCTCCTGATAAATCCTTCATTTACTTTCATATAAAAACATTTAGCAAATTGTATCCACTTCTTACCATCTCTGTGTTCATTCATTTGTGCTAAATCTTTTCCCTCACCCATATTTTCCATCTCATCCATTTAGATTATAAGCAGCTTAGGAAAAGCAGTTATTCCTTTGCCTCTGTACCTCATCTACCACAATTGTTGCTACTTGGCCACTAGCATATGAAACATGATTGATCATAATAATTCATTTCATTTCAATCAACCCACTTACATCTCTGTGGTATAATTCAAGAACTATTTAAGGCAAACAGCAGCATTTAATGTATACAACGCCTGTGTTTTAAGGGGCATGTTTCAGATTTTTTGTCATACAAATGTAAAAAAGCAGTATTTGATCTCAACGGTGTGCCGATTTCAACATTTGGTATTATTTTGTGAGCCAGTTAAATGAAAAGAAAGCCAGCAGAAGAGAAATTGCTATGATACTAAAAGTGATTGATGCCCCTTATCACTGTATATGCTCATAGTTGGGATCTCACTAGAAATACGGTTCTCCAGTACTACTTAATTTTGTATTCACTAAGGATGAATTTCACAGCAACTTAGAAGTTTCAACGTTATTTTAAAATACATAAGGAGCAATATAAAAGATTTGAGTATGAAATACACATTAGAAAGCTAGTGATTTTTTGCACCTCAATTTTTACTTGTACATTTATAGAGACAGAGAATGATGATGGAATGTTCAGACACATGAAATGAAAGAAAAACATGACAATAAAAGCTATTTATACAACTGTACTGTGTGAAAAAATGACTAGGCTAACATATAACAAAGTGAAAGAACATATTTTTTCATGCTAAGATATAGTTGTTTTAAATGAGTATCCACGTTTGCATAAACTAACAGTTAAATAACTTGTGACAAGTGGTTCATTTTTTACTGACATTCATTTATAATACTTGCTTGTTTCAGTACAGCTGTCTATTCTATGTGAATTCATGCATCCACCAAACCACTTCTACATTCTATAAAACTAGCTAAAGCAAGAGATGCTACTTTTGACAGTGATTACACCTCATGTAAAATATATCAGTTCTAACTTTGCTGTGAACTTATGTCAAGAAAGATCCCCTTACTCTGGTAAAATATTTGACAGAGAATAAAGCACAACTTGTCAGTGTTCACTATGCCTCTCATTATTTCTGAACACAAACACACTTTCATCATGTCCTTTACTCTCCCCACTTTCAACAACTGAATTCACTCTAGCATTCAGATATTAGAACTTGAGAACAATCTATTGCTTGTATTTGGTTTTTTTTCCCCAAATATTTATCTTTATATAATATGTTAGAATAGATTAAATCTTTTTCCAGCTATCATCCTTTGAAAAGTGTAAATAAGTGTAAATAAGATCACACAAGATACCTAGTGATTCACACTGTTAGGAATCTGATAAATTGTTTCATTTTAAATTCTAAGTGTAGCTAATATTAAGGAAGTTGATAGGATTTATCAGATATGATTCTTTTGCTTAGAATTTTAAACTACTCCTCCAAAATGTTCATTTTGAGGTATTTTTTCTTTGCTTTCAATGCACTTATCTAGAAGAGCATCATAGCATGACTGTATAGGCATGTGACATGTAGCACTTAAAATTCTAGCCTTTTTGAGCAAAGAATAGTATTCACACCTGGGCAACTGTAGTTCACTAAGTCTCTTTGGTCAAGTTGTGGCCCAGGGAGAACATGGAAAACTGAAGATGTGTAAACCTAGTTTAATAAATATTTATAGGTCCTAAGTATTCATTAGCAATTAAAATGTTAATGCTAATGTGTGGCTGACAGAGTCTTTGAGAAATTCTCTTTTCCTGTACGAACTATGCAAAACAAACAGATAACATTTGAACATCTGGTGTTTGTCCTGAGATGTTTTGATTCAGACCAAGTGTTTTGGAACTGGGTGTTGTGAGGCTGCAGCCTACCATCTCGGGGGGTGGTTGAACACCTGATGGGTTCTTACCATATATAAAGGGGATATAATAATAAACACACCTGCACTGCTGCTGCTGCTGCTGCTTTATCTGGACTGGCTGTGTGTCTTCTTGTTTGCTCTCTAGCAACACTAATGCTTTAACAAACACAAATGTTATGCAGGCACATCCTGGGAATAATGCATCACAAACCCTTTCTCAGCAGTAAAAAGAAAGTTGACCAGACTCTTAGTCTCCTGTTAAGTTCAGCATTTTTTTTTATTTAACCACCAAGAGGTCCACAACAAATTTCAAAGAAAACTTTGTGAGACTACACAGTATATTTCTAGCAGCAAATATTTGTAGGTTTTCTGTATCCATGAATTTTCAGATGGGAAATAAAACCTCTAGGCAAACAATGCAATCTGTCAGAAGGAATGAGAATTGGTGCTGTTCTAAGTCCAAGTCAGCTCCAAACATAAAACCATCCCCTACTTAAAATAAGAACAAAACAACACCATGTCAGAAAAAGACAAATTCCAATGAACAGAGAGCTTCATTTTAGCACTTGCAGTGTCACACAGGAGGAGCTGAGCCAGTAATAGCAGTGTGAATCTCAGCATGGGTTTCTCTTTTCCAGGCAGGTTCTTCCCTGCTAACTGCTGTTTATTTCATCTGTGTTTTAAGGACTATTGCAATCCAGCAGTCTAGGGAAGAATCCTTCACTTAGTTCATATAAAATAGCCTATTTCCTTGTTCATTATACTATAACCTTAGTAATATAGGTGGGTTTTGATTAGAAGTAAATTTTCAGACATTTTTAATTTCTTACTGTTCCACTTTTTGAGCAACTGAAACCTTAATTAAGATGTCATTTTCCCCCTTTAATATTGTCGGTATTGTAGGTTTTTCAGCCTTGTTGACATTTTATTTCTTTTGTTTTATCTCAGTATACTCTAGATTTTAGTATGCTGAGCCTTGTTCATGCATTACAGTCTGTGTACATTGTAGATACAGTTCCACCCATAAAATTTGTCCTTGCATTCATAGCTAGAACTTCATTAATGCAGAGGGGAACACTTATTTCTGCTATTATTAGAAACATCTGACAGAGTGAAGATCTCTTCATAGCCAAAGGAGACAGAATAGCTTCCCTAGACAGTGATTGAAGGCACTCAGGATTCCACTTTTCACCACTCATTACATAAGTAACTTAAAGTTCAGTATCAACAAATTAACGTTCCATTGCCTAAAATTAGAATTTTGTGACACAAAACTGTTGTTATACAAGTACCAGTGTATACTTAGCCTTTTTGCATGGAGAATTGATGACCTTTTGAATAAAAAGGATAAAAATTATTATTCTAATTTAAAACAATAGCAACAACACCCACCACCTACACCCTCCCACCTCCCCACACATCCCTGCCACTGAAATAAAAAGCTCAACAATAATTCTCCCCAAAACAGACTAGTTTTGCTTCCTCTGAGTGCATGAGGAAGCCTTACAAAAACAACACACTGCCCAACCAAAGCACTGGCTATTTAGAACAAATGTGTCCTGTAGGAATTTATTCTGGATCTCATGTTTCTGCTAATGATGATGATTATTATGAATAACTGGCTTTTGCTGTTGCTTTTTCTGCTGATTCCTCAGTTCTTGATAGAAGTATTGTTGCTACAGTTATTGCTGCTGCTCCAAATGCATAATGTGAGCAGAATCCACAGAGATACAAACAAGCTCTTTAGCAGCCAAGTGAAGAAACCTGTAATTTTACAAACAGGAAGAACAAAATTGCTAGTGATCACCGAACAGCACAGGGGGTGTGCCATAGCAGGCCACTGTGAGAAAATCCCAGACAAGAACTGGAAGTGGCTCTGGGTGATAATGCTTTAAAGAAACTTGGGGCCTTAAGTTTTGGGGGATTGTTTTATTTTTTCTTTAAGTTAACAGGAATAGCCTTGTATTAAAAGGAAACAAAACAAAACCTAACAACAAAGCAATTGAGACAGGATCTGTGCTTTACTGACCTCACTGACTCAGATTAACAGGCACTGATAGCACAAATGGTCACCATCAGAGCCAAATGGGGACATGATTGTTGGTATTGTCTTCTGGTGAGTGATTTGCAGACATACTTAGATTACGACCCTTTTGTAAATAGTCAGCTTTTTTCCCAACATGCTTTATAGCACTTAATATTTATGGCTCTGTTTAATAGACAGGACTATGCTAAAACACCCTGAGAACAAAGTAAATCAAAGATAAACAAGCATACTTTAAAAAGGATGGCAAACATAAGCAAATATTTTTGATCTATGGCCAGTAGCTAAAAATCTTCAAGTGCTACAAAAAACTACAAATGGTCTTTCTGATCAGTTTGGGAGCCTAAAAAGATATCCACTGTTTAATCCAGGACACAGAGTATCTAATTTACAAGCAGCCTAATATCATAAAGATCTAATGTGTGGCAAGATACTACATGACACTGTCTTCTATTAATTTCTTAATAGTCTTGTCCTGCAGCACAAAAAGCTTCTGTGAGTAGTGCAGCTGATATTTTTGTAACTTAGGGAACTTCTACAGAATTAATGAACTAATGACATGGAGTTAGAACATTACCTTATTTCTGTAAGTATGTGCAACTGGGTATTTGCCCTTACAGGTAAGGTTCCTAAACCCCTCATAGATCTGAGCACAGATCTGTTTCTAAATCTTAATAGAAGGAAAGAGATGGAAACATCTTTGGACAAAAGGTCCACAGAAGAGCTTCTCGTCAGAAGATCTAATTTTCTCATGCCTGTCTGCAAGAGGTTGCTATCTTTCTACACTCCCCTTTCTAAAGACAGAAAAAAAAGACTTGGAATAGTAAGGAAAAAGATAAACAGCTCTGAAAACTGAAAGGAAAACACTTGTGGGTGGATTTACAATTTTAGGACTGTAGAGGGGAAATTATAATTTTGATTTCACAGGAGGAACATTGTTTAGATGTGGAATGAGTGTCAGAAATCAAAAACTGCAAGGTTAAAAAATGCAACCTAAGATGCACAATAAGGGCTTAAGTCCACAAGGTTCTGAAGAATATCCTTGAATGATCAGAAAATGACTGATTTGTTTTATTTTCTTGAGATTTATATCCAGATACACAGTGAAAACCAATTATTTTCTCAGAAATACTATGCAAAGACAAATTGAACTTGAAAGTTTAAGTGGTAAAACAGAAGGCTCAAAGATGAGTAAAGAGGACATTTGGAGACACATTGGTGTGATGCAGGGATGCTTTTGTCAGACCTTGAAGATAGCAAGCAGATTCTACCTGTTACTGAATACTTACCAGCAGTCTGGTAAGCATTTAATATGAAAGCTTAACAGAACTTGCAGAATTAACAAAGTTGCTAATGTTTTTAAACTCTTCAGGAATTCCCAATAATTTTAGCATTTGAATAATGAAGTATTGCAGTTGGTATAAATCAGTTGGTATAAATTAAATCAATGAAAGAAACGTCTCCTTTAAATAGTAACATAAAGAGAAATTTATAAAGGATTGTGCCTTTTCAGTGTAGTTTTAGACAAAATTTATCCTTAAATGGCTCAATACTTCCCTTGCTTTTATATTATGACATGTAGTGGTAGACTGGCTTGAAAAGAACTTCTCATTACTGAGGAGACTAATTTTTCTAACACCAGCTGAAGTCAGTGGCAATATTCCCATCCTCTTCAGTGGCTTCAGCACACAGCCAAACTGAGAAATTAATCCTGAGACCAAACATGCCATTTACAGCCAGGATGTCACGTGACTAAAAGCCTTTTTTTGTAGAGTGTTGCTTATTTCACTTCATTTTATTTTATTATGCCTTTAAACTCTACATTTGGTGCAGGACAAGCACTCAAGAGATGTTAAGCTTCCCCTATTAAAATGACTTGTTTGTAAAGACAGAATGAAATTTAACAACACCAAATGCATGAAAGGATCTTAATGTGTGACAAACAGGCTGCCTGGTCCCCTCTCCTGACCTAGGATGCTCCAACTCTCTGTAAGGGAACTATTTGCACTGGAGCCCTCCCATGGGCTGGCATGTAAATCTTAAAAATATCTTTGAAGTCCATCTGCTGTAGTGCTTCATTTTTAATGAAAATGGAAGGTGCCAACCGTAAGTAGTTTTGATATGCCAAGTCTCTCCCATAATGCCAGCCTGTTGCATCTCACAGGAGTCAATTTAAACAGACACATATTTGCAGGCCTTGTTTATAATTTTATTAATAACTGTCCTCAGAAATGAAGTAAAAAAAACCTCAAAAAGACCCAATAACAGGCCATTTTGACAATTAAGTTGTCAGTGTGAGGTTGTTAGCTTCAATGTATTCTCATGAGTTTTGTTTATTTGGTTTTTCATACGCATTTTGTACAAGATCAGTATTCAAAGATAAACCTCTGTCCAAAGAAAATTTGTTATTTCTCTTTTCCTGGAACATGGTCAAACCAAGTCAAAACTGTTAAGGATGTCACCAACATAGTGCTAGATACTAATGTTGAATAGATTTATTTTCTTGTGGGGTTTTATATGTTGCAGACAGGTAGTAAGGAAACCAGGATAAAATAACTAGGTATTAGCCCAGAAGATGTCTAATTTTGTATCATACTTACATGTCCATGCAAGTTAACGTCTGCTATTCCTTTCAGTAACAGTTCTTAAAAAAAACAGGAAATTTTTTCAATAAAGGTTTGCCCAGACACAGGAAGTAAAATAAAAATATCCAGATGCTTGAGAGATTTGCCAACATTAATTCAGAGAGTGTGACAAAAATAATGTTAAGAAAACAGACTTCAGAAAATACTGTTTAAAAAATATGTGGTTTATTTTCCTCATATTCTAGAGACTGGGAATGGGAGTTTCTTTAATCACTTGCCTCAGCAAAGCACTGGAATAATGTGTAGGTAATGTCTCAAATATTTAAATAGAGTTTTAAAATCCCAGAAGTAAAGTAAATCCAGATAATATTGACACATTAGCAAGGTCACAGAATTTACAATTCAATGGAAATAGAGAGGTACTAAAACACTCTCAAACTTGGATTATTTCTTGAATACTGCCACCGGAGCACTACATATTTACTACACTACCTGGAGTATGATTATTCTATAACTATTTGTATTCCTCCTATAAATCTGAGAAAAGCTCTTTCTACAAATGATTAGGGGATTAACTTTCCTTGTGAGTGGGTTCACATTATGCATGGTCAAAGTCATATCACAGACACACATGGAAAAGAACATTTCAAGGGTTATAATTACATTCACATGTTGGCTAATTGGGCCCTCAGGGGCCTAGTTCCTAATTATAAGAGAGTATGCAGGAAAATATCAGTAAAAAAGTATGAATAGAATGAGTATGAGATTAAATGGGTTATGCTGGCTGTATAAAAGCCGTAAAACTTGATAGGAAAGGAATGCAGTTGCTTGCCAAGTTTCTCTAAACCATAAATGTTTTTTTGATGTCATTATCAGAAGGGGATGGAGGAGGCTCTGTTGTTTTAGAAGAAGTCTGCAAACATCTATCGTAGCCCCAAGTGATATTTTTACATAGTTGCAAGAAAATCGAGTAATGATTGAGACAGATGACAAAGAAATGGAAAATAATAAGAAAAGCTTTTTACAACTTGGAGATGCAAAGAAGGTGAAAGTAACCTAAAGAACTGAGGAAGAGGAGAGTTCCACACTCACATATATGTCACCAAGACCTATTAACCAAAATTGAAATGCTCTAAAAACTGTAGATATTCATTAATTAAAATTGCATAAGCTTTAATGACACTGTTTATTAGTTTAGCTAAGGGCAGAATTTTTATCTCCCATAATTAAAAACTGTAGTTTATTACCTTGATTAGACACTAAGTAAAATATACAGGCTTTACTTTTTGCTCCATGTCTCTCTGAGGGAAATGCCTGTAAGAATAAATTAAAGAACTTTTACAAGGTTGTAATTTATTTTATTTCCCATCAAATGGTATCCTTTAGACATATCTATAAAAGTCTCACTGTTTATAGTAGATGTGTATGTAATATTACATTACACCTCATAAGAGAAACTGGCAGGAACCCTGAAGCTGAGTAAGAACAAGATTGTCTTTATCTCTTAAACCTGTCATTTTAATTTTCCACTCTAGATAGTGCTATGTAAGTAGCCCGACTTAAGTTCCTGGTGACTGTTAGACCACATTCTTGTAACATTTTGAATTTAGTACCTAATCAAATTGCTTTCAGTATTCTTATCTTGATTTATATGAACGGGTATATTTGTGAGTATACCCAAAGGAACACAGTATTTTACAGCATTCTAAACGCAAATCCTGTTTTCTTATTTATGCTGTGGCTAGTATAGCCACACTGTTAAAAAGAATTTAAAATTCAATCCAGAAAAATTGAAATTACAATCCTAGCATACTAACATCTTGAACAACCAATCTGAAGCTCTACAAGTTTTGGCAACATGAAACTGCTGGGAATGAGTCAGGCTTGCAGGCTTCACATGCCTAACCTGATCTTTCTGAAGTTGAAATTAAATCCCACCACCTTCCAAAAAAAAACAAAACAAACAAACAAAAAGGAATGAAAAAAGAAAAAAAGAAGAAAATTTATTTTTTGTATTTTTTTTTTAATCTAGCTAAGTTGTAAGCACATAATATTGTAGTTCCAAATAGTTAAAAGACTACTGGCTGAGCCAACCACTGCAGTGAGTGCATGAGATGGTGAGAAATAGAGGTGAAAATCAATATTGATACCTTAGCAAGGAAGCATTTCATTTGTCACATTCCTTTCATCGTACACTAGCAAATTCTTATACAAGGACAGGAAAATTGTCAAGGTGTCTGTGGTGACACAGAAGTCTACACTACAGGATCCTCTAACCCAGCTGTAAGACTGATGTGGTCAGCCTGGGATTCTAGGATAAAGAACAATGTTTCTTGTTTAATCAGCTGTATACCAAGACAGAGTATTTTGCAGTAATGTTGATAGTGTGAATAGTTTTGCTGCCTTCAGGCTTCTGACCTAAACTGCCTGAGATGACTAGAAGAACTAAAATCTCAGAGTCATCATTGTAGGCCATTTTTACATTTGGGAAATCAATGCTGCATGATCTAGTGCCTCTGACTTTATGTTTTCATAATATCATAATTGATAGGGACATTTTTTAGTCACAAGGTTTCAAATGATATTTAAAAGCTGAAAGCACAAGTCTGTCTCCTGAACATAAACTAAGGAAAATCAGTGCTGATGCCAATTTCCTTTCTGAGAACATGAAGATATGAAGGTTGTTGTGATGCATAAATGAGCAATTAGTAGTATTGCTGAGGTTAAGGCTGCTTCCTCTCAAGAGGAAAGGAAATGTTTTAAGTAGGATTCTTGATATACGTTCCAAACACAAACAAAAGTGAAAACAGATTATGTGTTCTCTTTTTGGAAAAAAAAAAAAAAGAATCAGAGTGAGAACTCCAAAGTGGAGTAGATTAACTATGAAAAATTATAGGTAATAACACTGAAAACTTACAAACTAACTAGGTTTTAAACAGCAAGGGTGGTAAAACTCCTTTTATTGTTAGGGAATGACCAAAGCAGAAAGTCTGATGACAATGTTGTTCAGAGCCTTTTTTTGAGTACAGATGCAGTTTCTTGTATAAGGATTCAATAGAGCACTGTTGAATAAAGTTATAAATATTAACCAAGAAGAACACATTAAAAATTATAAAAATAAAATTTACATATGCATTATAAAACAATCTCTTAATTTTTATCCATAGTACCTTAGGTTTAAGATTTTGAGTTTGTAAGTTTAAAACATGGATAACTATCCTGCAGAAACAATTTTAAAAATAGGTGAAGAAGTCCTTGGAAATCACTGAGGTAATAATCAAGAAGGGAAACAATTACTAGTCAATGTACATACTAAGGAACATTAAATAAACGTTCTGTGGTAGAAAAAGTTATCTATGGAGAAAATAAACACATTGCAGTAAATAAGGGATTCTGTGTAAAACAACAGTCAGGAGACAAATAGACAAAAAAATTCTACTCAAGCTTGGTGGTTACTTGGTGAGACAGGTCAGAGCTATGCCTTCAAAACATGGTTGGAGTACTGAGGCAGAACTCATATATTAAGTTGTTACTACATAAAAAATACCCCACATCTAGAGACAGGCAATTTTTACCAAATTATTTTGCAAATCAAGGAGAATTACAAGAGTGTGACAGGATGTCAGTCACAGTTTCAGTTTGTTTTGTTCTTCAAAGGGCCCCAGAGATCAAAATTCCCTTACTGAAGGCCAGCTAGCTAACAGAAGTGGTGAAGCTGGCAGAAAACAGACTCAAAGTTGGAGAGTGTTCTCTCCAATTTCCACAGCAAATGAGTAAGGTCACTGAGGGAGAAAGCCAAGGAGGGGTTTAATCTTTTGGGTTAGGTATTCAAGTGATAAGAGCTGTATTTTTCTGGTTTGTACCTGTGCAATAGACATAAGAATGTTTTCTCTCTCAGAACTTTTCTTTCTTTTTGTTCACATGCTAAGATTTTTCACATTTTCTTACCTCACGGCTGTACAATTTCAAATATTCATGGTGTAAAAAGGATAAATTCTGGATTTTCTGATAGCTCCTTGAAATTGGCCAAACAGCTGCTTTGTTTCACAGTACCTTCACTAGATCACTATCGGAGAATAAGATAAGGTATTTGTACAGTCAAGCACTCTACCTCCAATGTAACTTTTTCCCCTGGTGGCCAGAAGAATCAATACAGTATTCAAAAGGAAATTGTGCTTATAGCACACCATAGATAAGTTTTACATGGTTATATTAGGCTAATGTTATTCTAATGGATTAAGCTCTTCTTATTTCTCCATAAAGGAAAGTAGTGATAGATAGCAAGTCATGAAAGAATTAGATATCTTGTTCAGCACTGCTATCTCTGCAAGTGGTCGTCTTAAACTGAATTTTTTGTTAATAGAGAAAAATCATGAGAGAGGAATGTGGAGCTTCTAGGTCAAGACTGTCCAGTGTAACTGTGTTTTGGGGAATGACTAAGACAACATACATAACTTTTTGGATAGACCATTACCAGGAACAGACCAGTAGCCAAGATGACTACTTTTCACAAGATCCTGCCTTAATTATCCATTTTTTCTTGAACTAGTTTATGAAAAATTTATTCACCTTCCCTTAACAAGTACACTCTCAACTGTAACAAGAAATAACCCCAAGATTTTAATGAAAGAAAACAAATTGTTACATTTCCAGCAAATTGTTTAGCTGAAAAAGAAAACAATATGTTATGATAGCAATTCATGATAATCCTGAAGGGGTTAACTAGGTAACCAGGTACAAAGTTTTAACAACTGCAAAGGAAAGCTGGAAACTGTCTCTGCCTGGAATGTTTTGCAATACAGACATCAGCTAGAAAATTTCCAGTTGTGTTTGCCTGAGTCCTTTTTTAATTCACAAACTCACCCAAATACAGGACATAGGAGTCAGTCTGAATTGATCAGATAAAAAGATATTAATGTCTCTTCAGTGATATCAGTAATGTGCATAGTGTAGTTCTTTGAATGTTGATATTATGTACGTACTGCTCTGTTGAATAAAGATATACATTCAACTTAATTTCCAATCTTTTGGAGTGATAAACAAGGCAATTAAGAGTTGAGTGCTGCACAGCTAGGTCAGTTATGATTTCCCTATTCTCTCCTCCTTCCTGTTTTTTTTTTTTTTTTGTTCACCACTTTCTGAAGACCCTGTTTCAGTTTCACTAATTGAAAAACAAGGTATATATATCCCTATTATCAGTGCTCCTCGGGGATAGGAGCCTTGTAAAGGTATTACACAATCTGTTCCCCTCCACAAAGTCTGCTTTCCACCGCGGGCCTTGAAGAGAGTGCAAGTTCACAATCCTAAATTAATACTTATGTATCAAGAGGCAAATTTATATTCTTTACTGTGAAATAATGTACTTCTTCCCTTAAAAGACTTTTTCAGTAGATGTGCTGATGTAACCTGAATGCAGTCTGAGTGTCACCTCTATTATATACCTGAATATGCAGTTCTACAGAAAAAAACACATCAGCAAATGCACAGTAAATAACAGGCCTGAAATACCACAAAGCTGCATTATATTCATAAGCAATTTCAACTCTATTTGCTTAGTTTTACAGACTATTTTGGTACAATACAATATATCGAACAGTTTAGCTGTAGGAAGCTATAGAATGCAAAATGTTTTCCTCTTTTTCTCTGGATTGGGAAATACAGCAGTAACTCCATTCTTCTGTTCCCATAGTCCAACTGGCTAAAACCAGCTCTATCAGTTCAGATTTAAACCTCTGGTTAATTTTAAATATTTTGCTTATATTAGGCTACCCTTCTGTTTTTTTTTATACTAACCTGCAGGGGCAAGTTACTGTTCTCATGTGGTCTAGAGTGTGATATAAATTTATACAGTCTTCATAATTCAGCCAAGACCTGTATTTAGAGGAGGGAGATTTACAGCATTATTTACTATTATATTTACCACAAAGGTATCTCATCTTAGGTATCCATTGGTTTCCCACCTCCCTGAAAGCATGAAAACACAGTACAATAATGAGAAGTGCACTGAAACATTGGGGCTTCAAAAAGACAGACTCGTTTCCAGCTTACGCAATCCTGGAGGAACAGATAAATGGGTACTCATAAAATGCTAGTTTTCATAACGGTGAAGTTTTTAAGAAAATGAGGATTAAAAATAAAATATTTGTAGTAATTTAAATAGATCTTAGAGTATCACTTTCTTTTTTATAGAAGATATTATTTAATCTGGTTCTAAATTACCCATTCTATGAATAAAACTAAAGTCAGATTTTAAGAATAAAAAAATGTTTATTTATACCTAGAAAAGATCAGAGAAAGCCCTGGACGCCTGAGCCTGTTTAAAGTAGTTCTATTTCTCATAAGGAAACATCAAAGTCTAACATGATCAGCTAGAGAGGAGAACTTTCACCTCATGAACCTCAGGAGGAAAATGGAAGAATCAGTCATTTATAACTCATGATAGAGAAGAACAGAAAGAATATGAGCAGACAGCAATTTATGTATTCCCTACCTATGTCTGCAATACAAGTCTTCAACTTCAGCAAGAATCATATAGATTTGCTATAGAAGAATAAACCTTAGAATTCCCTAAAATTGTCATAAAACTGTAATTATTTTCATCAGTAATGAAGAAACAAAACATCCTTCAAAATAAAGGGATTATTTCTTTTTCTAGCCTCAAATACATACAACTCACATCTGACCTAAGCCCTCTCATTAGTCCATCCTCAATTAGTCTCAACACAGTACTTTATAAAACTGAGCTCAGTAAGGCACAGTTCTGTTGGTTAGGGGGTTAGGAGGTCATTCAGGGTTTTGCTCTTTCAGCCTTAATGCCAGATTTTAAATAGAAAGGAATATTTTAGTGTCTTTCTCTATTGAAACTTTTTATTTATGGGGTTATTTTTCTAAGATAGTTGTACATGATGTAAACCAGAAATTGTAGCTCAGATTCTAGTAGAATATCATGTAGTTTGTATTAATACTCAGTATTCAGAAATACTGTCACCTGTAATTCAAGTCTTTTAATCTCAGTTTATTCTATTTTAGAAAAAGATTGACACAAAAATGTAGGTTTACAAAGGTGTTTTCTAGGATGTCTTAAACTTTTCCTTTGTTTTCATGTGTATAAAACAACTTTCTTCAGTGCACATGCATTATTGAAGGCTGTTCTTGCTGTATGCTTTATGAAGTGTAAGAATATATTCTTTATACTTGTATAAAGATTTCTAATAGAAATCTCAGTTTGTAAATACTTAAAAAACATGCATGAATTACATATTACTGGTGAGACATGTGAAATGCCTGAAAAAATCAGGTTAGGGCAAATTATAAATTGTCTATTCATGGAATAACAGAAATAATTAGCAGACTTTTTTTCCACCGTGCATTCAAGTGTCACAATAATGACATGAAAGAAGGACACGGACACCTGCTGAGAGCAAGGAATAACTGCCAGGTGGACCCCGCCCATCTTTACTATATATGTGTCTCAGAAATCGTAGTGGATTGGAGGAGCAGCTTCGCCGCCCGTCAATCACACTGGTCAAAGGATATGTCCATCAAACTTCTGTGCCCAAGAGAAAGGAATGTAAATAATAAGTTATCATTACAATAACATGGCTATGTTTATAGAGAATGTGTGAGAGCCAGTTACAAAAGAATGAAAACATCAGAACTGCAAAACTCATGGCACCATTCAAGGTCTATGGAGTATCCAGCATAACTTTTCTTGCACAAGGGAAAAGTCAGGTCCTGGAGTTTGTGGTGTCTCACACCTTCTTAAATTTGGAAGCCTGGTGAACACCAATGGTATGACTTTTTGCAGAATCCCACACTCTTATCCTCTGTACTCTACAAATACTGGAGGAGTTTTTCTATGAATAGTCATTGTTCAGATTTCCCTTTTCCTAGACTCTTTGCATGAGAGCTTCCCTTAAGGAACGTATACAGGGTCCTGTGGGTTAATGCAAGGTGGTGAGGAGGAGAGACACTGAAGGTCTTGGTTTTAAATTATAGTACCTAGAGGTATTTTGCTTCTAAAAGAAGGCTCTACAGCAGTTACAGTTCTAATTTAATTTTAAAAGTAATAAAATAGGACCCAAGATTTTAAGGACTTAAGCTGTTAAAAATTTGGCCTTGGAACATTTTAGTACAGAAGATCCTATCAGTTTATTAAAATGCAAAAGTTAGATAAGGAGGGACACAAGTAACTCAGTTCCCCTTAGCAGAAATATTCAAAATGTGAAGGTAGCTAGATATGGTGAAAGCCTGTTCTGCCCTCAGGGTCTCTGCACAGTGACCCTTCCTGCCAGAGATCTGATGTTGTGATGTCTGATTCCTGCCCTTATCAGGAGCAGTGGGGAAGCAAACTAATATCTTAAGGGAGTTCTAGCTTGTGCTCGCTACCACTGTGAGCTCAGCAACTGCAGCAGCTGAAGCAGAGCTGGGATAATTAACATCCCTCCCCTCCGAGGTGTGGTTCTGGAACAGGAGTGACAAAGCAAGAGGTACAGAGTGATTAATGAGCAAAACAGGCTGCAGATTTAGGCAACCTGGCCATTCGTATGGTTCCCTTATTAAATTCTTACATGTGTGTAAATACATGTTTTATAGGCATAATATTTCAATCTTATAGTTTTTTACTCATAATTAACCCCAGACCCTTTTTTTTTCTTAATTTACCTTGATTCTTATACAGTTGTCATTATGTTTTAACTACTAGGAAACCAACTATCTGACATTTCAATTTAAATCAGGCTTGCCATTCATTTTTAATAACATTTACGAATCTCTGTGGTAGAAGGAATCTATATACATTTTTAGAAAAACAAAATCAGCAAGAATTAGAATATCCTTAGCAATGCTTTGAGCTTTTTTTCTGAAGAAAAGATAAAAAAAAAACAAAAGAAGTTCTGACAATTTTTTTCTATATACTTATATGGTCATGAACATTTCAGATTTAGAAGGGCTTCTAAGAAAGAAACATCTTTCTAAAACCCTTAGGCCTTCGAAATGATTCACAGTCCTGGCATTTCTCCATTTCACTGTATCTGTCCATCTTTCAGCTCAACTGGAAAAATAAAATGTGTAGGTGATACAAAAATAATTCAGTTCCTTATCCTTTCAGAGGTAACTCAGAAACAGGTTAACTGGAATTCATTATGCACAGATGATAAGCTGAACTAAGTGGTCTCAAGATTTTGAAGCCCTATGCATTGCTTTCTTGCTTAGCTTTTACTTAGATGCCTTAAACAAAGTATTATTTGATTATTTGATTATTAGATGCCTTATCAAAGTATTATTATAAGAACTAGTCAGGTACAATCTAATCAGATTTTCTGTTACGTTCCAAAGAGAATAAGCTTCTTTTCTTGCAATGTAATGAGTACTTTTGCTTTTTATTAATTTAAAAAAATGATAATAAATTAAAAGAAATAATTCTAATTCTAATATCATTTTTCACTTCACAAAAGTAAATGGTTCTCTAGTTTTGCCTGAGAAGAATCTCTACTGCAGTCTTTGGTGGTTCTGTTCTCTAACCTTTCAAGTTATTTCCTCCTTTTATTGCTAATGCTCACTATTAAGAAGAATATTAACACCTCCACAATACCTATTTGTCAAGCCTCCCTCATCTATTAATTCAAGTCCTTTTAAAAAATTTGTTCAGTAGCATAGAAAAGTAGGTAAATATCAATTAAGAGTGGATTATAATGGATGTATCAAACCCTGCCTAAGTAATTAAATAAATCTTCCTGTGTAAGCCTTGACCCTACTTGAACTAATGATGTGGTAATGGACAAGAAACAATGGCTTTCAAGAAATTGCTGCATATCAGTGATTTTACTTGTGCATGATTATCCTTCCTGTTTTACACGAGCACTACATACAATATCTTATTAGGCAGAACAAAGTTTACCTACTTCCTCAAGTTAAGAATGAAGAAATATAATTTCATTATTGAGGGAAATATGGTGTGTTAGAAAAAACTTTCATTCTTCAAATGGCCATTGCTTCTGCAATATTTTCATCTGCCTAATCTGAGTCTTTGGAGCTAAAATAATGATTTTCTTTTTTTTTTTTTTTTTCCTCACCTGAAATTACTAATGGGACATTTAGGTGCTATAATACTGTTAATGTAATACCATAGTTATTTGTCTGCAGTCAAGCTACAGCACAAATGGAAATCCTGGTAACACAGGGTATGATAAAATACAACTTATGAAGTTTAGTCATAATGAATATTTCTGATGTGCATTCTGATAAGTAAATACTAAGATGCTGGGCATATCTTCAAATTTCAGCAGTGGAGCTAATTTCAGAAAGAAATTAACAGCTTGGGAGCTATTCACTCTCTGCTTTTTTATGACCTTAAAACTTTCAGCTATTCTAGGAACACACATGCAAGATTCAGACAGTTTGTTCCCTTCAAAAAGCCTGCTTTTCATGGGTGTCTTGTTGGCAGATAACAGATGAGAATTACTTGAATCTTATATCAAATGCATATAGCTTTTCCAATATTTCCCTCTGAAGTGTAGAAATAAACATTACAGAATTTCAAATTACATTTGATGGATGTAAGCATTTTTGGGCACAATATATCACTAACTTTACATTTTATTAATGTTCTGTAGATAAGCATTTCTGGGCTATCAGAAGAAGGAAAAATCACAGAACTTCCTGTGGGAAATTTCAGAATTCTCTGTGACTTGCTGTTTGCATTATGGTATCATGTAAATCCAGTGCACAGCTGTGGAAGCATTACTAAATGTATATAGGTTAAAAAGCCTCTACCAGAGATCTTACAGCTTCATTGGAGGAAACACATACAGAGGTAAAGGAAGGAGAGAACATCTCTATCTCTCACTTTAACCTGGCAAACAGTCAAACTGTTACAAAAGGCTGACTTACTCCAATTGCAATGATTTGAATAGAAAATAATAAACAAATAATATATAAAAAGCTTTTGCCACTACTGACAAAAGAGCATCTGTTTCAAGTTTTATTTTGTATATGATTTACAAAATTCTTTGGGCTGTTTTTCTGAACAAAGCTTTTTTGTTTTGTTGCTTTTAAAATTTGTTTTCTAAGAAAACTTACTAGAGAGCCATGCAATTTCATGAAGTGTATTTGTCTCAGGGCATAAAAAAGTAGGAATAGACTAGACCAATGGCTTGTATAGAGCAGGTAGTACTGAGGAATATGACCACATTGATTTTCCCCCCACTAAACTTTGGTATGCTTTTTAATAGCATCTCAGAATAATAGCACATCAGAATAACAAAATAGTGTTAATTATTATTAGCAGGTTTGGAAGTCTTTGGTTATGTGTGTTTGGGCTTAAGGGTAAAATTTCTGTAGACTGTTTTAAGCTATTGATCTTTTCTTTTTATTGTCTCCACAAATGTATGGCAAAGTGCCCTACAAAGCACGGGCTGGAAGAAGGGTTATAAACAAGAACCAGTGGGCTGTGTTGGCCAGATAACATTTGCTGTGTTGAGTTACTTTCTGCTTCAGCATGATTTTCCACACCAAGGGCCTATAATTCTCCTGTAGTTCTTTAAAATTTCAAAAGAGGAACAGATACAGTGGACAATAAAACCAGACTAAAAGATGTATTTAAGCACAATATTTACATCTCTGGTGTGCTGTACTCGCCTGGAAATTTAGCAAAGATCACCAAAGCAATTTCTCAATACTGCAGTGGTAATGTCTCACTTTATGGCTCTGACCTAGATGCTTGCTTATAGCCATTGCAGTTAAACAGAACAGACCTGGAAGATGTGCTAGAGAAATGCAACTTAACTTAGAGGAAGAAATACATATATTTCTGATATTATCAAAAAAATATAAATGTGGACACTTGACCTTCAGAGGAAAATTGTATTACTTCCCTTGTTCAATGAATAAAGAAGAAGAGAAAACAATCATAAATGTACTTTTTAATATCTCTGCAAATAAACTAATTTCTAGTTTATCTGAAAAAAATTCTTAGGTTACAATCATATTAAACAATATAATTATTTTTCAAAGTTGAGTGCCACCTGTTACGTCAGTGCAACACAAATCAATGGCATCTCCCACTAACTTAAAGTCTTGCAGTGAAACTTTACATTACTTCTCAAGGAAGGTAGAGTAAAGGAAATAGAAAGAAGATCCTGAACTGTAAAAGAAAACAAACCAGACCATTCCATACAGGTATTTCAAGGGTTTTCATGGATTCATACTGACTCATAACACTCAGGTTTCAGGGTCTGGCAAGTGTTACTTTGGGCTCTCAGATCCATATAAAAATTCAAAAAACTTCAGGCTCCAAAATATTTATTTGTCTGTTTGAACTAGACACACAGATAAAAAGCCCAATATCTGGACTGAGCTAAAGCATTCAGGGAAAATGTAAGTTTTTCTCGTCACTGAGACTGGATTAAATTAAGATGCAGAGCCACTCTGTTGTCAGCAGAAACATATCCATGTACATGAGAGTTCTGTGATTGCTAATCATGCTGACAGCACATCCCATCAAACTTCGTATGGTACCAGTGCATTTGTCCGCTGCAGGACCACAGTGTCACTGCCTGGCTCACCAATCACCTTGTGTGACAATGTGCCTCTATTACAAGCCCTCATAAATAAATAACAAGTCCATCTGACAACTCACTAACTGAGATGAAAAATATGTTGAGCTTTGTGAATTTTTAATCTGAAATTCAAAGTATGACATGTTACAAAGATAAATATTTATAAAACACCCAAACCACTTTCCACAGACTCTAATTTATATTTAAAATATCTTCAAAATATATCTGAATTCAATGAGGTATACTTACAGTATATTAAAAGAAAATGGAATAAAGTTAGCAGATCCAACTGTAACTGAATTTTGTTGTTCCTGGCTGTGGGGAATGCCTTCTGGCTTTCTGAGGCAGAACAGCAGCTCTCCTTAGACAAGTAGGGATCCCCCAGCAAACATTTTGCTTGAAGAACAGTTTTGCACAACCCTATAACAAGACTCTCAGTCTAACTTTGTTGAGCATTCACCACACACTGCTCCAAGAACCAGAGGATGAAACAGGTTTCCATCACCCCCAATAGGAGCTTGGCTTTTTACTTCTAACAGCAGTACTTGAGGAATGAAAATAAATCCTTTTAAATTATGCTTCAGGAATTATAAGGTTACATGACTCCAGCTGACTCCAACTAAGCATTCAAAACATTTTTTTGACTCTCTACTATATGTACTATATATACACCTAGCTGTGTTCCTTGGAATTTGATTGTTTCTTTGTATGGGAAGAATTAATTCACTTTAGTTCTAAGCTATCAAGAACTGAATATCACAAGAGAAAATACTTGAAATCTCCTAATCCCTAAGAGGAGTTATAGTAGAAAGTATTGGATCAACTTCATATCTGAAGGGTCAATACCACTTACAACAAGGACAAGTGGTACAGCCTAATCAATGTTTGAAGCCCCTTATGAAATTAATGATTTCAAGTACTGCTTTCTGTGTTTTCTCTTGTAAGTCTTTATGAACTTTGCTAACAATATTTTCTGTGTTTTGCATTTAAAGGATGTTTTTATTCACAATCTTTCTTAACAGCAACCTCTGTATTTTATAAACAGAAATCTGACCACTCGTTGCAAATAGAAAATGTATTGGAGAGCCTGTCCAAATCCAGGCTAAAAAAAATGTAATTAGAAATAAATGGAAAATAAGGCTGGAAGGAACCTTGAGAGGTCACCTCATCCATTCCCTCTGCCCCAAGGCAGAATCAGTTATACCTAAAACACTCCTGACAGATGTTTGTCTAACCTGTTTTATAAACCATTCTGTGACAGAGATCTCATAGACTCCCCAAACAGTCTGTCCTAATGCTTAACCTTCCTTTTAGTTGGAAACCGATTTTTATTTAGTTCTCTGCCTTTGCGTTCTTTCTATATTATCTAATTTAAATCTTCATTGCTGTAATTAAAGCATGTTGTTTTCTGCCCTGTCCACTGTGGATATGGGGAAGGGATTATTCCCTTGCTTTGTGCAGAAGAGTTTTGCATGTTTGAAAAGTGTTAAAATAGAGGAGGAGTTAAGAATACTAAAAATAGCCCCCAGATAGTAAATGACCAGTAGGGGAAAAATGGATACAAATGTGGAATGCATTGGAAGGGAGCCCAAACAGGCGAGCAAGCCATAATGATCTGATAATTTGGCTAGACAGAAGGGAACTTGAATAAAAATTGCACATATGTGGCTCATATTGAATACCCACAAAAGATATGCATGATTTCTGGCATACTTAATCACAAGCTATTTAGTTTAGCAGTAATTAGCTGTAAACACTGGTGCAAAAGTTTCAAGGATGAGGTTTGTGCTGGAGTTTCTTTTAGAGGTTTTTTTTTCAGTGTTTAGAAGACTAGGAAAAACAATGTTCCTCAATTTCTAAGAATTACAGAAACTAAAAACAAGTGAAGCTAAAAATGTACCAGCTTGAGGCAAAAGGTGGAAATTAAAGTGTCTCTAAATTCTAAAGAAAGGTAGGTCAGTGAGTTGAAATTCAGTCAAATAATACCTGCAGAGAAACAGCACTAAAAATAAAATGCTGTTCTGCAAAGGTTGATTTGATTGTTTCCTAAGGACAATAATAAATAAGAAAAAATTCAGAAAAATACTCACAAACCAATAAGTTCTCCAATAGCAGAACAAATACATAGTAAAAACCCCAAAGTATGACAGATGCAAAAGGATTTCAGAGACTTTTCAAAGTTTTACCACAAGCATCAGATTCAAGATTGCATTTACCACACTGCAAATAGCTAGGAGTTGTGTTCAACTGGACTTCAAGAAACTCGGACTTTTGGGCAGAACCTCAGTATGTGAAGACTGAGAGATAATTTCAGAATGTAAAGATGGAAACTATGAGAAACAGAGTATGCTATTTTGTGCTAGTGCAGATAAATTAGCAGGAAACTGAAAATAAAACCACATCCTTAAACCTGATTCCTTTGACAAGATTGTTTTATCATCTCAAAAAATGAAAATACTCCCCTCCACCATGAATTATTTGTAAAAATGCTTTCTTAATTGCTTTCTTTACTGATATCTTTTCTACATTTTATTGTTGGTAATTAAAAACACATTCTGTCTTCTTGCAAGGTGAATGAAAATTAAATATTCATTTCAATAATCTCCATGCTTATGTTAAATAATCCAAATCCAAAATATTATTAATGTGTTAAATTATTAAACATAAATTACAAGGCTAAAACTTTCAACTTGCAGAAGTCTCCAGGGTAAGTCATGGCACTGTTGTCTGTTAATTCATTTTTACAAATACAATCTAAAGCTGTGGTGACTGAATGTATACACATGCAAAGTATTTGTATGAGAAAAGACCTTGAGCAGTCACCGATTTTATATTTTTTTTTCTTTTCTTGGACCTAAATTTTGTTCAATAATGATAACTTCCTATCAGCAACTTTCCTTTGCCATAACAGAGTGGTGTTTGATGTTTTTAATCTTCATTGCATTCTCTTTATTCTCAACTAGTTCTATATGACAGGATTTAGACTAAGAATTTGGATGGATCCAGCCTGCAGCATCCTGTGGTTCCTGTGTACAGGATCCAGCTGACTATTCTGGAAAGGAAAAGAGCTCTCACTGACTCCCCGTGTGTCTCTACAGAAGGCTGTGCAGAGACCTTGACATTCTGACTTCCTGTAGATACAACAAATATTCACTGCAAATGTGTCACTTTTCTGGTGCACATGGGGAAGTTCATGCTTCAGTGTGTCACATTAGCATCTTACCTGTAATGGAGCGGGCCAGATACTAGGAAAACATATATATTATATATTTTAATTTGCAGCAAACGGAGCTTTCAGAGTCCTGAATAGTTTTAAGTCAACTGATTTAAACAATCATAAAGTCTCAAGACCAAATATGGAATCAGTCACTATGAGAAGCAAATATAACAAATAAAATATTAATTTGACTAATTCTGGTGTGTATTTTCCTCTCCAGTCTGTATGGTAATAGGATTTACAAATACATCTCAAGGCAAGAACAAACATAAAAAGTATTGATTTACGTGATGCCACTGAGCACAAAGGCACTACAGAGTATAGCAAGTATAAAATACAGATAGAGATAAAAGACCTATTACAATAAGCAAACTGATAGCAAAGGACCAACAGGAAAAATACTTCTTTTCCATCATGCCTTAATGGGATGATTGCACTCACTAGCTTTCCCAAATACTGATTTTCACTTACTATAAGCCTTAGGGATATTCATCAAAAAGTGTTTCCAGTAATTAGAACTTTGTGAAGAATTAAAACATTGACAATAGTGAGCAGCAATGAAAACAAAATTTTAAGGTTGATTCATGAGTGTTCACAAGCTGAAATATGAACTTGAGCAAGCAGTCAGCTTCCAATGTTTCAACACATGCTACTTCAATAAATCATTGCATTTGAACATGTAGATGTAGTTCTCTTAAGCAAATGATCACAAAGATTCCTGCTTAATTTATAATTTGAATATGGTTTTTATCCAAATATTCAAGTTTCAAGATCTTTCCTGGTAAAATTCTTGTATTCACATGCACTAATTCATAGAAATAACTGAACTAAATATGGAAAAAAAAAAAAAAGCTCTTGTATTAAAATAGCAAAATGGGGGAAATACCACAAAACCAAACCCACTCTGTTCTTAAAATTCAGAGACTTTACCAGCACTAAGAAATAAATTCATTTCTCATCATTTACTCACAGTCCTTTCTTTTCATACATCATCTATGTAAAGGTGCTGGGGAAGGGGAAAAAAAAAAAGTTGTTAAAACTGTCTGGTTACCTGGGTCAAGTTATTATGAATTTTATTGTGTGAGCTTTAGTATCAATGACTGTTTTCTATTTCTATTTCCTTTTCCCTTGATTCCCTTCTCTGATTTGTCTTGACCTGAGTTGTTTTGTTGGCTTCTCTAAGGGCACCCGGGAGGTCGCACTCCGAGGTGTTTCATTCTTCAGAGCCCAGTGCAGGGCTGCGCCTGCCACCCACAGCAACCTGCAAACAGGTTCTGACAGGAGTGGACTTACAAGAGAATATGGAAAAAGTGCTATGCTGCAGCATTTCCTAGGCATAGTAAGCTGTCTGCCATATACATAGTTCTTAGGTTTTGTGTGCAAAAATAATACAATAAAAATGCAGCTTTTCTGAGCATCCCGTTCTTGGTGTCCTTCTCTAAGTGTGGCTGATCTCCCTGGAAAACTCAGAGCAGAAAAGTGTTTGAATTAGAAATGGTGTGAGGTGAGGAGTGGAAAGGGTAGGGCACTGTGTGCCCAGCCTTGCCCTTGTCAAGCACAGAGGTCTCTGGAATAAGTGTTCCTGGTTAGAGGAGGTACTCAATAATCAGTCCTGCACAGGTTGGTATTTGGTCCTTTTTAACCCTTCCTGGCAAGTCACCAGTGCTCTTGTTTGAATCTGGGTCTGATGAGCTGCTGAATATTCTGGGGTTTAGGCAAGAGCCTGGTCAGACTGGCAGCTGTCATCTGTCACTTTTGCTAGCCCATCTTGAGGCTGTGGGTGAGGGTGTCAGGGGATGTCTTCAGGCAGAACAGAAACCACTGACGTCTTAAGGGGAGGTTGGAAAGGGTAGAAATTAGTCTGGTTGGTGGGATGGACAGCAGGTCCCCAAGAGGGATCATGAGCAACATGCTTACGATCCGATGTTTTCTGATCCTCCTTATTATTCTCTCACATGAGGTGTCAGGCCATGATGCTCAAAATTCAAGACTGAAGTCATGGTGTGTCATGAAGTCTTGCAAAGGCTGCAGAGCTGCGCGCAAGAAACCTCAGGCAGTAGCTTCCAGGTGCTAGCAAACTGGGGTACATAGCCAGGGATAAGATCAGAGAAATGTCTAATGAAGACATCTCTCCTAAAGGGCAAACATACTGTCTTTAACCTTTGCTGTTCTATTTCATATAGCACCTGTGCTTTTGCAGCTGACTAGAGAAAAAATATATGCTGCCAAATCAATAAATGGGAGAGAAAAACGGGGGGAGCAGTTGGTAATGGCAGTTACCAAAAGCAGCAAGCTGCTAAGGCTGTCCATATCTCATTCACAAGCTTATTGTAGATCAGAATTTCAGCAGCTTTGCTGAGCAGTTTGTGTTTCGTGCCACCTAAATGACATGGGCTGTAGATTTCCAGCTCTTCACAAGATTGATGGACTTTAAACTTGAGGTGAAACACGTTCTAACAGGGTGCTTATGTCAAAAAGTACCCTGTGATTTTATTTTGAGCAGCATTAATCCTACAAGTTGTTACATGTTCATTCCCTCATCCCTGTAATGAAGATAACCTGCCTCTCTTGTGGCACTTGGATTAGATCTTCTTGGTGTTTATAGAAGATAACAGAGGTCTCTTTAGGACCCTCTGGACAGCTCAGCAACATTAACAATATTCTCTCTTCATTTTAGTTCTCTTAGAAGCTTATGGTTTGGGGTCAGCTGAGGCAAATTAGCAGAGACTAAACAGTTCTCAGTTGGCATAATTTTTACCTTGGCATAATTTGCTAAAAAGAAAAGCTCAAACAAAGCTTTTACTTAAATTTACTCCTATATTTACTTAAATTGCTTTTGATTCTTCTTATTGTGATTGAAAATGACTGACAATCTGGAGGGACAAGCTGCCCTGACTTAAACATTCGTCTTTAATACAATGCTGCTAGAAATATACTTGTTATGAATCTGTTCTCATCAATTGCACTTATTAATTTATGTGCTGATGTGTTTTGTAGCTTGGAAGTCATGACTGCTTCAGCACTATTGTGTGATGAACAGGAAATAAATGCTTTCCTTTATGCTGATGGATTCTGAGAGTTGGAGCCGGACAGATTTAAATCAATTTGTGATAATGACATTGTATACCAACACATGATCTGGAGTATGCATAATATAGAAGAGGAACAATTAAGGACCAGCTGGGGATACAGACACAAAGAATTCTAAAGTAGTAGGCTTTTAAGCCATCAAAACTGCAGAATTAGTGGGTTAGGGATTAATATGAATCCTTTTGGGTTATATTCAAACTCTTGGGATCAATTTATATTCCGAATAGTTTACATCCTTTCTAAAAATATATAAACTAATACTCTAAACTTCACATATGTGTATACCGATGAGGGCACAAGGGAGCCTTCTTTCTCCAGGTAAAAGCTAGTGGCAACCTAAGAAGTTTTTGAGCTGGTATTTTCACACTGAACTTCAAAACAAAGCAGAAATGGGATTCAGAAAGCGACCAGCACTGAGCTCAGTCTCTGTGCTAAGTCACAAACCAGCTAAGCAAACAGTGAGAGGACAACTGCACCCAAGAGACCGCGAGTTCTTTGTACCTAGATATTTCTGTTGCTTGCTTTGTTGTGAGGGTTCATAAAGTTTGCGAACTTTATTACAGAAAATAAGTTTATAACATTAAAAAGAGTAAAAAAAATACTGAATACTACTGGTCATTTTAAGGAACTTGGAAATTCTTTTTTTGGGGTCCTATATATTGTCTGCCCTGTAGCACCAGAGCCCCATGCTGTAGAAATTTGTTTAACTGGTAATCAGGTTTGTTGGAAATGTATACTATGGTGTCTCCAGATAATCCAGTCTGCAGTAGATTTCCCTCACCTATATCATCTCTTCTTGCTCCTCGAGGGGACCATAAAACAAGTTAAGGACAATCTCATTCTACTCAGAGATGCTCAGCCTGCCCTCTGGAGACACTTCATCTCTGGGGGCACTGGTAGGAAGGGGAGTTTCTAGAGCCTCACATGTGGCTGGACACACCAGATTTTTTGGGGTTCTTGGTTGCAAGACCAGCAGCACTAGGCCTAGATTGCTGGCTGCAGCACAATCTTTGCTTTTCAGTTGTTTGCTGTTTCAGGGGAGTTATATGTGCACTCTTGTGGCATGCCTGAAGATACTTGAATATCCAAGGTGAATATACTCTCCTAGAGGCAAGGAAAATACAGAAATAATTTTGTTTTGTGTTTTCTGGAGCTGATGCACTTCCTTTTCTTCAAATGGAGAAATTGTTCTTTGTTCCCTGGTCAGGTGAAACTCATTTATAGGCAGGGTCCCCATGGGAGTGGCATCCAGTCTGAAGTAAGGCTGACATTCTCTAGTACACTTTCAGCTCTCCTTTTTCCCTGCTGCACCTCCTGCAGGCTTCTCACTTTAATTCTGGGCTGTGAAATCTATTAATCCTTTTGTCACATGCCTAGTAATTACTGTGGGTGATGGTTTATTATTGGGTGTGTACTGTTTCATATTCCAAGTTTTCTAGCATTTTTTCAACATAGAATTGGAAAATAATTTTTTAGCATTTTACATAGACTTGTCTGCTGTATAACCAGCAACTAAATAAGCCAAATTAATCTGGGCCAGAATCTGATCTCAAACATTCCTCTACAAACCTGGGGCAGGTTTTTGGATTACACAAAATTATATTGTGTTTAAATGAAACACAGAATCTGGCCCTTCATGCTCTACCAAACAGATGCAATTACACTACATCTTCTCTACCTGCTTAAATATATTTACATCTAAGGATATCAGCAGAAAATACCATCAATGGATACATTCTGGCTGATTGCTAAAAGCATGCAGAAATATAAAATATTTATTTTAGAGAGCGAGATGCTTAATTGTACTCAGACACCTCTGGAATCCACTCTCATTCATTTCTATATAAAAAGCAAACAGACAAAAGTCTGGCTGACAGCTTGCCAACACGCTAATTAACTTTCAGCTGCAGCATTCCCAGTCAGCCTTCACTCACAACCTACACATTCTGCCAGGAAGCACAGCAAAATTCAACTTCAAAATATAGACCTGGACAGAATATAGAGTGGCTTCACAGGAAATGAAAATGTTCTACATGCAAACATAGGTTATACCTTTTTATTATTTATTTAGGATAGACTTGTGTGTAATTCACTCGTGGCTCAATAACTCAAATTTTATTGTTATTCTTTAATTCAGGAAATTTAAAGGTCTGTTCTTAATGCACATACACAAAGCTTCTCTTTATTGTTTTGCTGCTTTATGTTTCCAAATATGTGCTTTTTGCAGTGGAATACATACAGGTGGGAACCTTCAGTTTCCAGTTTTTTAGAGATAAAACCTCATGGTTGAAAAACTCTCACAGACCCTCTTCACTTTCTAGTGCTTGCTCAAGTGACATTGATGTTTGCTCTATCTTTTATGTTTTGCAGGCTCTTCAAAGTTTATTCTAGTGTAAGACACAAAAAGTGTGCTTATGGGAAAAAAAATTCTTAATGTAAATTACAAATTTAATTTATATTTGTCCTCCTTTGTCTTTAACCAAAATTAGCCCCCTCCCACCCCCACATCTGTTCTGCTGCTGGTGTCTTCCCCCCTCCCATCTGCTCCCACTCTCTCTTCCCTCCTCCCCCATCTGCTTGAACATCACTAACTCTCCAGGGATCCCTTTTCCTCTGTTTGACTCCCTGCCTATCTCCCAGCTGGGCTTGCCTCTGCTATCTAAAAACAAAATGATAAAAACTAGTGTTCATGATGGAGAAAGAAATACGCGTGCTATTGTCAGTGGACTTCTGCAAATTCCTTTCCTTGTGCTCCACAGATAAAGTAGAAAACACCTCCTTGACTTCTCAAGCATGGTAATATCACACCACATTGGAGTGTTCTCAGAGGGCTCTGGCCCTTTTAAAGGATGCAGTTGAGGCATTGATTAGACAAGTACCCCAAATGTTTTGCTTGCAGTGGGAAGCTTTATTCTTTTGCCTCATTACCATTTCCATCATGAGCAGTGCCAAGTAACAAAAGCAGCTTTTAGGTAGTGGGTCAGACACTGTTTTCAGTTCCCATCACTTCTGGGAACTGAAAACACGTCTGAACTGGTTTTGATGGCTGCAGGTCCAGGCAATGATGAAACTGCAGTTGACATCCAGTTACAAAGGTCTTTGAAAACACTGTATTTTCTACACCATCCATTTTACATGGGTCCTCTGACTGCCCTGCAGTTACACTGCCTAGAAAGCGGCACAACCGAGCAGAGGGTGGTTCTCTGAATATCACAGAACTAATTTTCCATTATTTAACTGTTATAGTCCTTCCCTATGAACAGCATAATCACTGTGGCCCACACCTGAATTTGCTAAGGTAAATTTGGCAAAGCACTGTAGTATGTTTCTAGTATTCTACCATGGAGCACACTTCGGTGACAAAATTTCAGGAAGCACATTTTGGTGTTATGTGCTTAAAGCAATATTGTATTTTGACCAGCATTTCCATGGATGCATGAATTTGCTGTAAGCCTTAGGAACCTTTGTTAAGGAGTTACAGTACTGTATTGGAGAAATCAGCCCTGAACTGTTTTGCCTGGAGACCTGTCAGTTTTATTTAAAATTAAAAAAATATATATATACATATATATATATATATATACATATACACACACACACATATATTGTTAGGGATGTCTAGCTCCACAGTTACTGCCCTTACCTCCCAACTTAAAGTTAGGTCAGTGGAAATATTTTTCAAAAGCATGCACAGTTGAACAAATTGGCACTGAATGTATATGAACCAAAAAATTAAACAACTGAGAATGCTTGTCATGACACTGTCACTCATTTTAAAACAACTCTGTAGTTTGAATATTAAAAACATTTAAAAGTCTCACTACTATAGCTTTCTGTGTCACTTTATTGATAGTCTAATTGTTTTGACGGTGATGATTTATATCACAAATTTTGTGGTCATCAGCTACATTTCTGACTAGTATTGCTGCAGCACCCCTGACACAGCACCATCCCACGGGGGCTGCCTGTGCCTGCTTGGGCGAGGTAGCCCCCTGTCTGGGCTGTGCCGGCCCGGCTGGGCTGCCCGGACAGGCAGGGTGGCCCAGCACTGGGGCCGCCCCTGCTGGAACGGAGCCGAGGTTGCTGCGCTCCGGTGGGGACGGCGGTGCAGGGCCCCAGTCTGTGCCGGGACAGCTGGGGCGGCTACTGTCTCAGCACTGCCCGGGCTGTCCCTCTTTGGCGGACACGGCGGCAGAGACATCTGGTGTTCCCGCACACACCTAGGAGCAGCCAGCTCCAGGGCTCATGTGCTTGCGGATCATGGTCTCGCTGGGCTGGCGACCTGTCAGTCAAGCCGTGTCCTGCCCATCCTCGCGGTGATCGGCTTGGGTCAGCGTTCTGCCTCTGTTCCCTAGATTTTAAAAGTGCCTTGCCTGTTCAGGTGCTTGCCTTTTTTCTTCCTGTAGGTGTTTGCATTAAACCCGGACAGCTGTACAGAGGAGGCCCCTCTGGAACATCTCTTTGTCTTCACTGTGCTTATTCCATGAGGTGTGGAGTCTCCACTCCAGTGCGTCTGCTCTTAGTCTTGTCATACTCCTGTGAAGAGGAGCTGGAAGCAGCACCGGTGGGTGCAGCTTTCCAGTCTACGTGGCAGGCTCTCTGCAGCATTTGAACCCACCTAGTTGTGGCATAGTATGGCTTTAAAAACTGAATATGAATGAAGAAGAAATGTGGGGGTTTTTTTGTATACAGTTTCCTACATTTCCCTTTGCTATTTATCCAAGGAAAGGTTATGATGTACCTTAGTAGAAAATCAAATGAGAACAACTTTCCCGGGGAACAGATAGCTCTATTCAGCCCATCATGACTTTAGTGAAAGCAATTGTGCATTTTCAGAAATATGCTAAATATACAGAAAGAGGGAAATATATTTTAATGAAAAATAGATTGATTTTTATAAAATTGAAATCACTTTCCCTGAGTTATTAAACAAAAGGAAAACAAACACACACACACACAAAAAAAAAGCCAAAACAAAAATCCCAAACAAAACTTTGCTTAGAAAGCATTCCATGAGAATTTATTCTTCAGCTTCTTGTTTCTCCAGCAAGGACAAGGACTATAGAGTCCCTTCAGGCTTAACAAGGTTTGTGTATTTTTCTTGTATTAGAGAACGGGATTATACAGGAGGCAGCATCCACAATGTTTTCAACTTTTATGACAAATTCAACTACATGTATTATCATGTGGATTTGCAATCCCTTTATGAATAGCTGAAGGGACTTCTTATGTAAAGTGATTGGGAAAGAGGAAAAAAAAGCCCAAACTGTATTGAACATTAAATATTAAAATCATTCCTGTAATATTTTATATGTTAAGAATCTTGCAGCAATTTAAAATATTTAATGAATGTTTACATCTTATCTGAGAGGTAGTGTTTATTTTCCCCATTTTCTATGTGCAGTATAATGATATGCTGATTGAGTCCCGCAGGAAGTGTTCCATAGCTCATTTCATCAGATTGGGCCTGAAAGGATATAAGTGATTGCCCAGAAAATCTGCAACAGAACAGGAAATGGGTCCCAGATTACACAATTATTACTCCTGTACTTTTAAATAAGACTAGTCTCCCAATAGAGGCCTCAAACTGAAACTGCTACAGGATTTATTCTGAAGTTGAATAATATTGCTAAGGTAAAATATCATAAGGTGAATTTTCAGAATAGAATTCAATCAAACCTCCAAAGAGAAATTTAAAACAGAATGTTAGGAGTTAATCTGATTTTTTGCTTGAATAATGAGTCTAGTAGTGCTGAGCCAAATAAAATATATGCAATTTAAAAAAAGGTGTATAAAAGAAAAAAAAATTCAAAAAAGAAAAGGTTACTTTATAAAGCTCTAATGAGTAAAATGTTTGGTACAGATTTTTTTTACTATTTAATTTTTGTTATGTGTTTTGTTTGAATAAACAAAGCCACAGTATTTCCGAGGATAAAAAAGCTAAACACAATAATCTAAATATAATCCAGTGTGACTATAAAGCTTTTTCTGCCTGACCCCTACCCCAGGTTGTTGGTAGATTTTATTTCTCTATAATTTGGAATATCTCGTTGGGATTCTGAAGCCTTAGTGAGGACAACAGAAGCCTTAAATTTTGAGGTTCTTTATTGAATAGAGCTCAGTATTTTGCACAGCTGAATGCCAGCATCCATTTTGTTATCACCAGGAAAAGGTGACATTATAGTCATTTGAAAATTTTCTCTACTTTCTTGTGTTTAAGTATGCATACTGGTGCTGTTTGATTTGCTGGTACTTTCATTGCATATTTTTCTAGCAAAACCATTTCTATATAATGTAAGAAATAGAATTGAGGGTGTGAAGGAGGGGGTTTGCCTTTAACCATAATAAAATTTGGTCCTTATCTCCAGAATTTCAGACAATGAACATTAAATGTTGATTTGTAGCTCAGTGTCTTGTCACAGGATATCAGTTTGACATGTATAGAAAAGACCCATCAATTTTAATAAAGTCTTGCCTCTCCCTAGAGTTAAACAACCCATAAAATTTCTGTAGGAGAAAGATGTAATGATGCTTATTAATTACTATTTTATAACAATATTTAAATGCTACAATACTCAGGTTTGTAACTCTTGGTGTAAGAAAGCCAAGTCTGTGCAGCAGTTAAATGGGTGAGTAGAAGTCACTTACTTGTATAACTTGATACAGCTTAGGCTACCTACCAACAGCAACATAATCATTGAGGTAGAGGGCTGAGTAAAGGTTCAAAATAGAGCTGGGAATACAGGCAAGTCCTTTTGCTCCAATATATTGAAGGCAGCTTGTAGATATTAATGCAAAGTGAAGCAATGCTATTGACAACTTCCTAGATGTGCCTAAATGTGAGACAATCTGAGAGAAATTTAACCACATCAAAAAAAGGGATGTCTGTCATCTATAGAGACATTGCTGGATTTAGTTATATGATTCTTTTTTTTTTAAACTTTGTCATATTAGAAATGCTACACAATCAAATCAGAAACTGGTCATTACACACTACACAACTAATTGTGCATGGCAACAAAGCTGCTTATCAAAACTTCTTCCCAGTGAAATCAACAAAATGATGTGTTTACTTTAAAGAGCTGGAACACTTCTTGGTTTTGTACAGGAGAGGATGACTGTGCTCACTGTTCCACCTCACAACACACTGCCACAAAGATATTTAAATATACTTGGACTAGGACTCTTCCAACAGAATAATTCTATTATATTTTATTCCAAGCAAATAAAGGGAAAACATAAACACATTTTTTGAAGAAAGCAAACAGATCCCTGCAAGATGTAAGGTGTGTGTGTCAGGAGAATACCAAATTAAAACCTTGCACCAGTGAATTTTACTGTTTTCTGTTTCTTCAAGGATTATGTTCATGACTAGGGTATAATTGTCTGAAGAGGATACATTTTTTTCTAAAGTACCTTACTTGATAAGAAAAAATAATCAATATTCTCTTTTGTTTTGTTTGTTTGTTTGTTTAAATTGAGATACTTCACTGTTTTCTTGATTTATTGGAGAATAATCATGAAATGAACTGTAGTTTACCTCCATGACTTTGCTTTTAAAATCAAATAGATCAAAAGTTCAGTAAGTGTATACAGATAAAAATAATATATATTCTTTCTGAATAAATAAAATTCAAGGAATCTGTTCATTTACACTCCAGAACTCAAAAGAAAGTTTGACTAAATTATTCAGTGTGAATTATTTGTTCAACTCTCTTCATTATACCTTTGGTTTGCTTGATTACCACTAAACAGACTTTCCGAGAATAAGTTCTTTTCAGGGACTGAATCAAGATTACAAAGGTGACCTTATCTTACAACATCAAAATTAGGATGCCTTGAATTATCAATTCTAAATCCTCTATCTCTTTGCAAAGATCATATGCTACTCTTATTTAATCAGAAAGAAAACCACTTCAGTTCTATTTTCTTTATTAATATATCACATATATAAAAGCCAGCAGGCAGTAATGATAAGAAACCATAAAATAACAGATCAATGAACACAAGCAATAATTGAGGACAGTATCTTTTAAAAACCAAACTTCAGTTTTAGCTTTTATAAAAAGTGAAAAAATTTCTAATATTATGAAACAAAAATCCCTATTAATTCCTAGTTTTCTGAGTGTAAGGTAAAGATTTTTCTTAACATTTTCAAATTCTAGATATAACCAGGTTTTCATATTTAGCTAAAAATACATATTACTTTGCTCTGGAAAAAGAGGTAGAAGGCTGTGTTTTGGAGGTTATTACAGGATTTGACTTTGCAACCACTATTTCTCATTTTTTTTAAAGGATAATCTTTTCATCTAGAAAAAGTCTTGTAGCTTCCAGTTTAGTAAATTTGTTTTGAATTTTAAGAGAACTGGAAGTTTGAGGAAGGTATAAAAAGAAAGCCTGCAGTAGCTAGCACCTACTCCATTTAAATGCTTGCCTTTTAAACCTGAGATAGTCCAGATCTGCTTGGACTTCTTGAGGGTGACAGGGTTTGAGTTGAGCCAAACATTAGGAAGAAAGAAAAAAAAGCCAAACTAGTTAACTGTTTGGTCTTTGTCCCAAAATATCCTTTCTGTGTGTATATAATACAATAGGAGAAGACAATCTTAGACAGTGACTCTAAACAGCAATCAAAAACCACTGGTTTTTTAAGGCTTTACTTTTGGAAGATAGATGCATTTACATCAATTCCTCAGAAAAAGCCAGCAGAAATGGTGTTTCTAGGATTTAGCAAGCCCCTGCAATGCTCTCTGTTGCAGGTCTACAATATCTTATGAAAGAGAAAGAAAGCAAATCATCAATCCTGAATTATACAGCCCATCTAAACATCTAATGGTTGAGGAAGACTTAGATAAAACAACCTGTAAAAGAAAGAACAAAATGAAAAATATTAGGTTTTTTCGAGGTTCCAAGTCTTTATGCCCATTAGTTTTTATATATTAAAATTAATATAATAGAATGTTGTCATTTGAGTTAGTAGCTTGATTTCTGCTTATAGATGGAATACGGATTATTTTTAATAGTAATAGATATTTACTTGGTTAGTAGTTGAATAAATTAACAGTGGTCCCTAATATTTACAGCTTGCTTTTGGTCACTGTTGATCCTACAACTAGTGGTGCAGAGGTATCCAACAGGACATGGCACCAGCTGGAGGCAGAGCACTAGAGGAGAAGGCAGCGTCCCGAGGCCAGGTGCAGAATGGGACCCTCATTTCCTAGATAATGAAACCACCACCTGAAAAAGATAAATTGAAGGATTAGCAAAATAAGTGTGTTTGCTCAACTGCTTTGGCAGGTGCTGGCAATCAGTGTTAACTTAATCATGGCTGTTTCCTGAGGGCTGCTGAAGTTGGTGTGGATTCTGGAGTCTGAAGCTGGTGAAGACTGACTGAGCCGCTGCGTGTGGGCTGGCTGTGTTCCTACTCTGGGCAATGCTGCCTGTGCACTCTCTGCCAGTAACCCAGGGACATGCTTTGTCTCCTTAGTAATCAGGGAAAGATGCATATGCATTGTGTGCCCCAGGTATGTACTGTACAAGAATGTGTTTGTTTTCTTTGCTAAGACTGCTTGAGTTACTTAAAGATATGTATATTTACCTTCTGCCTCTAGTTTTGTGTTGGAGAGGATTTTTTTGTTTTGTTTTGTTTTGGATTTCTTGCTGGGGTTTCTTTAGGGTTTTTTTGTGAGGGGTGGGCTGTGGGGCCAGGGAACATTGCTTCTCCCAATAAAGATTTTGTGGAAGTGTTAACAAAGCTACTGTCAGCTACTGACTGACTCTGTGTTTTACGTTCTGTTTCCAACTTGGCATAAATCCTAAAATTAATAAAATGATGTGGTGCTCCTCTTGGTAATTAAAACAAGATGATTATTCTACAATAATAATCCTCTTAAATGGTGAGTCATATAAAAAATGGAAAGATAATTCTTTGCTCAGCAATGTAATATATTGGTAAATAAAAAACCAGATTACTTTTGGGTTGGTAAACAAGTAATCCTGTTTGTTTCAGTCAGAATAATGAATCTCTGTTTGTGTAACAAATGTGCATTTGGTTTGTGACCCTGAAGATATAAGGTAGAATTTGGATAGCTCATGTGTTCAGAAATAACTGTTTTATCAACTGGCTGATTCTGAGCCTGAAGCACACATCACAGCTAAGGATAACAATCTGTTTCTTCCTCCCAACTTTATACATTCTGATAAATACTAAACAAATAAAGATGTAAAACTCACTCTTTTTTTTTCTCCCAAAATTTAGAGCTAAGTTGTCTGTTCTATAAATATTACACAGATCACAAGCACTTTTGCAAGGGTATGTTTGATGCTTGTTTCTTTTATATTGGAAGAGCAGAGCAGGTTCCTTAACACAGGCAAAATTACTTCTAGTGCACAGGCAATCAGCCCTAGGCATGCATACTTCACAGATGCAAACAGCATCTTCTGAGAGAGGAGAGGACAGGAGAAGGGACTGGAACAGCTGCTTTGGTGCATGATATGGGCATGGGTATTTTGCTACACTAACTGAGACGGAGACCAAAAGTCTTAGCAGTAGTTTCACAATGGAGCTCAGTAACAGCAGTGATGTGGCATGTTGGGGCCAGTCCTTAGAGTGCAATGAAATCAACTTTGATCTCCAGGTGCAGAAAGTCCAACCCTTCCTGGGGAACTGTGTGAGCAGAGAGCCAAGCATGTCCTATAAACTTCTTTGTCATGGGCCCAGCCCAGAGTGGAGACCACAGGACCTGGATTCCTTAGCTGTGATTGATATTCAGATTTTGGTGCTTAAGTGTTTATGATAGTAATCTATTTTATTATTCATTATGTCCATAGTACTTTGACAAAGTAAGTAGAAATATAAGGAAATGTGGCAATACATCATATAAATAGCCTCTCTATGACTCACATTCTAAATTAGAGCACAATTTTTCCCCAAAAGTTTTGCTTCTTGTGTAATTAGGGTCACTCAAGATAAAAAGCAAGACAAAACTGATGGGTAATGGCCGCATGTGTCAGCCATGAGAGTGCTGTTGCAGTTTTCAACAGTACTGAGAAATATCTGTAATGTTGATTCATGGTGAAACTGATGTAGTAGCGAGCTCTACTGTGCAACTAACGAGAATAAAATTAACCTTAGTCTAGCATTGTCAGTTTAGGCTTCAACACTTTCCCCTTTCAAAGTAAATAAGTACAAATCACTGCTAGATTCTCGCAAACCTTTTCTGAAAAATGAAAAAAATACAGCAGGAAGGAGCCAAACAAAATTGTCACCTGGAAAACCCACATTACATATTTACCACTTTTTTGTCAAATCCTTTCTCCTTTGCCATACCACAGATTACTCTTTTTGTAGCAAATGATTGTGTTTGTCCTATCCATTCTTGGATGAAATCACAGTTAGGTTTTATTCATGCCACTCTAGACTATGTTAGGTTTTTATGCTTATGTTATTCGAAGAAGTACAGTCAGGTTTACACAAAGCAAGAGGAGTGCTGCTCTTGAAAAGCTCCACAGCTGGGCTTTTATATTATGAAAATCATTGCTATACATCCTTTTCTCTTTTCCACTCTTGGAATAAAAGTTTCTCTGACAATTTGTGTGTATTTTGAATGTGGAAATGGACATACTGTCTCTTGACAGGACTTATTTAATCCAATTTCTGATGCTATTATCACTGACAGCTTTTAGGGCAGCAGCTGTAGTTTTGATTTATGTCCTCAAAGAATTTGTTCTGTCAAGGAATGTTTCCAAATATGTTGGGACACACATACTTCTCAAAAGGGATCCCTTCCTTATGAAATATAAAATGATAGGATCAAGGGATTGCAAGTGTTTGACACATTTCTCATTTGAAACAATGTATAACCCTTTGGGTTCTTAAATACACTTTTGTCTATTCCAATTGGTCTTAAATCAAAAACCCTTGAAGACAAAGTTAAGAATGGTAAGTAAAGGCAACTTCTCAGGCTTACCTCTCGGGGAGCAATTACATTGATCAATTTGACCTCAGTAGTTCAGTTTCACATCTGAAAGCATATATTGATCTTAAATACTTCTATTAAAGATGATGCTATATAAATTACAGATTTAGCAACTACTGCTTATATAGTTATGTAAGTTTAACAATCATTTTCAATAGTCTAATGCATCAATGGCAGTTCTTAAATAATGAATATAGAATTGTCTTACTAGGCACTTGCAACTTCCTCTGACTGCTTTTCACACATCTCTTGATACGGACTAATCACAAATTTGTGATGTAGTGTGACTTAAGGGCTAATGTAGGGAGGCCTTGAAAATAAATTATTTTTCTTGTAAAAGTCCTTCTAACAAGGTGGAACTATTATGGTGCTATAAATCAAAACTGATTTTGTGCAAAGTGCTACTCTATAGATTTTTATTGTATAGAGGTTACTAGTGATGGTGCTTACAAAAATTATTATTTTAAGGTTTTTTAGTAATAACCTCCAACTACATGATCTTATTTCAGTTTTCTGTTCCCTGGTCAAAAAATGCACAAACAATGCTAAGTGGCTTTGTTCAATTGATCCAGAATTGAATGGGAACAATTTAAGAAATTATTTTCTTACCTTTCAAATAAAGGATGGTTTAGAGACCTATTGGCCACACATCTGACCTCACTTGCATTAGCTTACAACTGCAATCGATTGAATTACTCTGGATTTATGGTAGCACAATGGGGACTATATTTAACACTAATAGACATGGTTGCCTAGGTTCTGGAAGCCAGAGCCTACCTTCTACTTCCTTTTACTGCAGTCCTGAAATAAACATTTTCCCCATCTCAAGACCTTTTATTTTCTATTTGTTTTCTTTCTTTTTCCTGCAAAATAAATATGTATCTCAAATGGGTGAGCATTAAAACCTTATTTAATCGAACTACAAGGCTACTAGAAGCAAACTGTATTACTACATGCCGTAACTTTTTGACCTTATAAATTTTTTGGACATGCTCAAGTTCTCATTTTATGCTGCATCTGAGTGTAAAATCCAAGGCACCAGGTTGCAGAACTGGATGTGATGCAATTTTGGGTGTGCGTTGAACCCAGTCTTAAAAAAGACTACTACTCAAGAGTAAATTTGTCCTGAACCTTTCCTCCTAGGAAACCTGTCTGCTTGCAGCTTGGAGGGGTGGGGTCTTTGATGGGTAAAATGCTGTCTGGAGAGCTGGGCCCAGAGTGTTGTGGTGAATGGAGCTATATCCCGTTGGCAGCTGGTTGCTAGCAGCTCAGTTTTTGGTCTGGTTCTGTTTAACATGTTTACTGATGATCTGAACATGGGTAAATTTGCAGAAAACACCAAATTGGATAGAGTATTGATCTGCTTGAGGGTGGGAAGGCTCTACAGGGAGAACTGGACAGACTGGATTGATGAGCTGAGGACAACTGCATGCAGTTCAACAAGACAAAGTATCAGGTCCTACACTTGGGTAGCAGCAGCCCCATGTTGTGCTACAGCCTTAGAGAGGAAAGACTTGGGAGTTGTTCAGCAGAAGGGGACTTGTGGGTGCTAGTTGACAGCCGGCTCAATATGAGCCAGTGTGTGCCTAAATGACCATGAAAACCAATGGCATCTTGGCCTGTTTCAGCAATAGTGTGACCAGCAGGACAAGGGCAGTGACTGCCCCCCTGTACTGGGCACTGGTGAGGCCACACCTTCAGTCCTATGTCCAGTTCTGGTCCCCTTGCTTTAAAAAGGACGTTGACATGCTGGAGCAGGTCCAGCAAAGGGAAACAAGGCCCATGAAGGGTGTAGAAAACATGTCTTATGAGGAATGGCTGAGGGAGCTGGGTTTGTTTAGTCTTGAGAAGGCTCAGGGGAAAGCTCATTGTGGGGGCCAGTCTCTTCTACCGTGCCTGCAGTGAGGGACCAGAGGAAACAGCCTCAAGCTGAGATGGGAAATTCAGATTAGAGATGCGAATTTTTTTTCACTGTTAGGGTGGTTAGGCATTGGAATAGGTTTCCCAGGGAGGTTGTGGAATCACCATTCCTAGAGGTGTTTAAAAGATGTTTGGATCTGGCACTGGGTGGTAAGGCTTAGTGGTTTAGGGGTAACAGTGATAGTGCTGAGTTGATAGTTGGACTTGATGGTCTTAAAGGTCTCTTCGAACTTTGATGATTGTATGATTCTTGAAGCACAATGGTTTTTTTATTTTTAATTTTTTAATTTTTATATTTTGCTCACATCTTGGTATGAGTAATAGAGCTGAGATAGTCTGCCTTCTGTATAATCAAGATTTCAATTATCTCAGGAAATTTGCAATGCAGTTAATAGACATAAGATAAGGCATTTCAGTATTTAGGAGATGGTATTGTATTTGGTACAATATTATAGAACCCATAAGCCAAGACACCATTCCAAAGTGTAATTGTGACAGTTTTAGCTAAAATAGTCTTTTGCTCTTAAGAAATTATCCTGGGTCAATATGAAGAAAACATTGAGTGTGCTCAAGGCACATGTTCTGACTTGCTGATACTTATTTAATTCTGACTTTTAGTATACAAGGTTGCAGGATAGCAATTTCATGTCCTCTTTAATTTTATATACTTCTTTGTAAAAATCTGCTATGCTGTCCATAAATTTAGCTGCATTATCAGATCACATACTGGAATGACAACAAAATACACATGCTCAAAATAAAAGAGGTTTTTTTCTCCTGGAAGAAATTATTTTTCTCTGGATGACTGCTTCAGCAGGCTTCCCAGTGGTGTCTCCTCAGGATGCTATCACCCGCTAGCACTACTGAACCTGTCAAGAGCTATTGGGAAGTATCATAGATTTCTTTGTCTTCACCTTGTTCAGATCCCCAACAGGAGAAGACTCCTATTCCAGGCTCAGACAATTGTTTGATATCAAACATGTCTCCATTTCAATACTAGAAAAATTAAATTCATATGAATTGCTTTGGAAACTTGGCAGCTAATAAAGAGATGCATGCTAACAAGTATGGCATGATTGTACCACATATACCTGTTTTCAGGGAGATGGAAAGTGTGATCTGAGACATCAGTGTAGAACTCCCAGAAAAATCCTTTTATGTAGCAGCCATGTGAAGTGTTTTATGTTGTGGTAGGTTGTGAAGTATTCAGGTTAACTTTTAGCTGGTTTATGTCACATTGAGAGTTTGATGTGATGAGAAATAAGCAGCCTGTGCTGGTCCTAGCTATCTTTAGTCACCAAATACTCTTATGTATGATAATTTGGTACTTTTCTGGTATTTTATGCCTACCAAAATGATATAAAACTGCCATATAATGGATGGGACTTTTACTTTATACAATATGCACTTGAGTATCTTTGCATTAGGCTACAGCTATGTTCATTTGCAGCTGGAGTGCATTGGGGCTACTCCTGCAGTGTATCTTCTGGTGCAGTTTCTTCTTGAATGAATCAAGGTCATGTGCTCTGAAATGCTTTGTGAAGAGGAAGTTACATCACAGTTAGCCATAAAACCTGGAAGGAATGCCTCAGAAATTTACTGCTGATCCAGTTCAGCATGGTAATGAAGATGAACCTTTTGTGTTCACAGAATGAATATTAGTTTGAATACTACCTTCATTTTCTGCTGATTTGCATGAGTGATATCTGGTACTCAGAATGTATAACTCTCACAGCCAAAGGTTCAGCAAAACTATAATTTTTGACCCGTTTCAGTTTTTAATGTTATTCTATTAAATATTCACTGAATCATATACTCATTTTGTTAAGCAATAATTCTATTTATAAAAAGAATTTTTGTGAATGAAATATGATTACTTCCAGGTTGTGGAAACCAAGTCTAAAACAGAACAACAAACACATCCCTGAGATTCAGTCCTGGAGAAAATGAGCAATTTATGGCAATATCCAAGCAGTCCTAGAGTAGTTTGCAGTACTATCTTTACCAGGCAGAATTGCTTAAAGTAGTTAGTAGACTACAGAGAAAAGATAGAATACCTACTTAAATACCTCTAGCATAATGCTATAGATATGTTACCAAAACGTCTCAGAAGAGCAGCTGGGGGATGCTTGTGGGGAGCATATGTATGAGCTTGAAGAAGCATATGTATGAAGTGAATTTTATTACAGAACAGATGTCAGATATGTTGAACTGTGATACAATGTAGATCATTTTATTGGCTTCCTTGTAAAAGACAGTTTTAGAAGAATACTGACTAATCTTTTCTTCTTTCTTGTGCATTACCGAGGGAGAGAGATAAGCCAGTGACCAACTTCTTGAAGGGATGAAGAACTCCTTCAAGGTGAAGGAAGCCAAGAGAAAAAGGTCACTTTCCTTAAGGCAAGGTAACAAGAGGCTGAGGGGGGGGGCATCCAGTGGTGGGCTTGGGGGAGTTTTTTTTAAAACACTTGGCAAAGGGGCCCTTGACATTTCTTTCTTTCCTTTCTGAGGCCTTGGCTCCCAGAGGGGAAAAAAAAAAAAAAAGAAAGAGGATGAAAAAGCTCATAGGAAACGTAAGTGATCTTTATTGACCTGTGACTTTTGTGTAACCATGGCCTCTGGCATGTGACTCAATGTGCATTTCTTGTCAAAACAGGTAAGGGAATTGTGCACTGCCCTGAAGGAATGTATAGTGTATGTGTGTGTGTGTAGAGTGCTGAAAGGCAAGAGATTGATTTGAGGGCTGAGGTGAGAAGAGGAAGATACAGGAAAGTGCGAGAGGGAAAAAGCACTGTGAAATTAGTTACTATTTGTTTCCTCTGTGGTGGTGGAGGATTGCCAGAGTTATTACTTTTTTTTCATACCAACTAAGTATTGTTCCTCTTTCTACCCAAGAAAATTTCATATTTATTTTGATTCAGGAACCATAAAGGTTTTTTTTTACTTTTTCTAAATTTGATCAGATTTCTCAGATTTAACAAATACTTCCATCCAATATTTCTGTAATTATATGCAGTAATTACTGTATGTATGCAAAGTACTGGGAAAGATCTCACAGATGATGTAAGATAAGCTGTTCAGGAATAATTAACCTTACCTGTGATGGTTGAAACAGTTCATACTGTTGAGGTAAATGTAGAAAGCATTGTCCAGCAAGCTAGTACTGTTTAAGACAAGGCAGACACTGTATTTCAAAAGATTAGGTCAGCAATTAAACCAAGGAGTTGGGATCCCAATAAATCGTTCCTGTGGAGACGTGGAGCTTGGAAAGGGACAAAAAAACCTTTCTCAAAACATTCTAAGCATCTAAGTTAGCAGTGGCCGTGTGTTCTGCCAGAAGCACAGGGATATGCAAGGAAAGTGCTGAAAATGTGCTGGGGCATCTCTGGGCTCTGCCATCTAATCCAGTTTAAAAAGGGAGACAAAAATAAGATAGTATTTAGGACAATAGATACAAACATATATCTTATAGATTTTGATATGTTGTTCCTAAAGCCCTCTGTTTTGCAGGGAAAATGAAGTAGGTGAGGTGAAACAGACTTGTACAGAAAACCTACATCTAAATCTGGAAAGTCTGCAAGATATGCAGGCACCTTCTTCCAGTTTTTGGGTCAATAGACATGTCAAGGAATGCATCTTTCTGCTTCACTGGAGCTCCAGTTCTCCTCTTAAGAATGAGTTTTTAGACAGCAAAAGAATAATACAGTGAGATATTGGGCACTTTTGTAGAGAAGAAAATGTGGATCCTCTGCTCCCTAAATTGCCAGAAAATTTCTTTGGAGCTGAAATGAATGGCTGGTTTTTATCAGGTGGGAGGCTCTGGAAAATGATGACTTGTCAGCGAATTATTCATACACAGCTTCCATAGACTTGGAATAGCTCAAAATGATTCTTGAATATCTTGTCTGTGAGAGTCAAAAACTTGAGTAAGGTTCTGGTCAGGATTTCTGGGTAAAATGACAGAATAGATTGAGGCCAATTTTGAGAATATGACCTCAAAACACCTGAAATGAGGAATGATTTATTGGACAAGACTAGAGTGATCTGAGTTTAGAGGAAGCTCTCACAAGAATATAATAGCAGTCAATTGCCATAAAGTCTGCTGGAATTATGTGAACAGTAGATTGGTCTCTTTCAGTACAGCAAGTCTGAAAAGACTGAGAAAGAAAGCTTCATACAGAAATTATATTCTCTTTCATATTGGGTTCTTGGTGTGGTTTGGAGTTTTTCTTTGGTAGGCTCAAAAATATATGAAAATTTGAGGAAGAACTTGTGAAACTCTGTTAAGGTCACATGTGGGGCTGAAGTTAAGGCTTCCTAAAATGACTGGTTTAGGATTTTGTACAAAGCATGCACTCCTGTGAACTAATTGATGGCCAGACTAGAACTAAAAAAAACCCCATCAGATTAAGTCTCACAATATATATCCTTTTGTGGTTTGAGTGTTTTTTTTTGTTTTTTTTTT
>VZRZ01007151.1:414216-448822 GCA_013398175.1 Climacteris rufus | reverse complement strand
TCCCCCCCAGCACTCACTGCATTATACTTCAAAGGCCAACAGGCTTTCCAAATCACGTAAATGATACCATGCACTTTTTTTTTGTATTTTAAATACCTAAGTTATTGTGTACCTTTTGGCTTAGGGAAAGAATGAGAAAAGAGAACATTCAAAGGAGGATTTAGGAAATAGCTTGAAGAAAATGAAGCATGTGAATAATATTAACACAAAAGTGTTGTGTGGATCTTTTGACCTTTTTGAATGAGTCTTCTGTGCACTACTTTTGGAGATTAGCTGACTTATTTACAGACCTTGTCAAAGAGGAAAAGAAAGAATGGGTGGTGGGAGGGGGAAAAGCAGCTCACTGGTCCCTACTGTAAAAAATACCATATGATCCCTGTGAGGTTACTTTTCTGGTCTCACTTCATAGAAATATTTCACCAAAAAAAAAGACAATTTCTCCTTGTGCTTCAAGCTGACTCCTGATCCCTCACATCAGATTTACCTAACTGTTTCATCCTGGGAGCAGAGAGATCAGACCTGAGAGTTCATGTCAGCAGCAGCAGTCTCTCTGCCAGATGGGCCTAAGGGGAAAACAACAAAGTGTTTGCAGGCTTGCAGGGGTTTGTTTTCCACATCTCAAAACCATCCACTCCTGAACAGCTGACAGTAGCAGCTCTACTAAAGTGTCCAACAGAACAATCAATCTAAATTGTAAAATATCACTTAAAACAGCTTTACTCCCCCTGGTATTGCCTTCTGCCCCAGGATTCAAACCTAATTTGAGGAACACTTTGGGGAATAAAAATTCAAAGGATTTTTCAGTGCAAATATATTGAAGATGTATTTATAAATCAGAAATGGTTGTGTTTGCCCTGTTTGTCTGCTTCACAAGCATCACCCCACCTCACAGAGTCAGGCACTCTGACTGTATTGTCTGCATGCTTTATGAGTATGTCATGCATTATGTGCCTGAAGATAAGGTATGCAGAAGGCAAAGAGCTGAACAGCAAACCAGGAAAAATAAGTGATAGAAAGTTCTGAAAATAGACATGATGCCCCACCATGACTCTGCAACTCTCTTTACTCCAGTTAGGATTTGAAACTGATGGTAATTCCCTGCAGTTTTGTGTCTAAGCCATGCTATTCATTTCTCACAAAAACATAATGAATATTGAGGGAATAATGCTTTATTTTTCAAGAAGGGGCTCTTGCCTACCCTACAAGACAGGTTTTATTCTTTGATTTGAAACTAAGGAAACTAAGAGCTGGTGGTAGACCTCCCATTTCTCAGGAAAGTCTCCCAGGTATTGGCTTACTGGGAATTCTGTTTCTTAGAATCTCTCTTCTATTAAAACTGTTTCACTTTGTGTAAACAATTAAAGTTTAATTAAGCTGGGTGGAAAAAAAAAGGAAGAGAGATTGACTCTATAGCCTGGTGGTTAGAGCAATCATGTGAGAAAGTCAAATTCAAGTCCTTTTTCATTTAATTATTTATACCAAATGGAATAATGTCAGCTGGAGGGAGTGAAAGATTTACCTTGGACTTTGCTATTGCCTAATGGTTACAGCAGGCTCTCAGGAGGGTGACAAACTGGACTTAAATCCCTTTGTCAGACTGAAACAGGCAGGGTAATGAACTTGGGGTTCACAGAAGCTACCTACTCTAACTTATAACTATTAAGCTGTTGACAGGGGTGGAGTGGGAGCTCTTCTACCTTTTTTTTGTTAGTAGTGCCTGATGTTCTCAGGTTGTTATTGGTTTACTTTGGCAGATGTTCTTACAGCTAAGATAACCAGAGGAATGCTTTGATTTTGATGTTTGTTTGCTTTTAATGGTCTAGGAGGGCTCATCACCATCAGAAGTTTACTGATTATGTGGTAGTTTGACCAGCATATTTTAATTCAGGAATCATCTAAGTGCAGAGAAAAGAGTAAACATGTTTGAGGTTAGCTAATGACAGTCTGGACAGCAGGAAGTTTGCAGAGCAATGCTTTCCACCCATTGTTGATTTTATATGCTATAGCAGAAGTGTGAATTCTAACAAATGTGACAGAAATTTTTGCACTTGGGGAAGTTAAATGCTTCCAGATGAGGAAGAAAGGCTTATAAAGATCTATTAGGGTCTTGGTCACCAAAATTACTGTAATACATTAAATCCTTTGTGAATGTAGAATTTGACAAGGTTTTAACTTCCTTCTTGTGCTGAAAAACATCCTAGGTAGCTGTGTCACAAGCCTGAAATATGCATCACCAGGAAGATTTGAAAAAGCATCAACTGAAAGTAATGCTGGCTGAGGTCCTTTTGGTAGTATTTGGGTAACAAATTTTCTTTCACTGTATAAGTTCTAACATTTTTCCAACGTTTTACATTTTATGTTAAGTAAAGTTACTGTGTTATAGATCCTACTGAGAAAACTATAGATGTTTCGTGGGAAATAGCCTTTATTTTAATTGGTCTAACAGAAAAATGATATATGACTGTAAGCTGTGCTGACTTTTGACTTCCAAAGTACTTTCTCCTCCCCCCAAAAAACCCTAGTTCACTTATTTTTAAAGATCACTGCTTCATTCCATTTCTCAGCATGCAAGACTGTATCACTGGGTCACCTGGCATTGTTGTAGTAATGCATAACCCCAAATATTTGAGACTGTTAGTCATATGACAACAACCCTATTTATCTATTTAGCTATTTGCTTGTATTTTATGACAACTGACATGAGAAATTGTATGCATCAAGGATTCTGAGAAAAATAACTGTAAGCTATACTGGCACTCATGCTTCAGAAAATGAGTGTCCTTGAGATGGCCAGCTACTCCTCTGACTTCGAAACACCTCTTCAAGACAATTCTTTCACTATCCGTTATTCCACTCACAATACTTCTTGCATATGTAATCCCCATAACTTTGAAGTTAATCAATGGACAGTTAGATTTTTTTTAATGTAAAAAAAAAAAAAAAGAGGGAGGAAGCCTCTTAGCCCATGCTCAAAACTGATGGTGCTTCTTGGGCCAGCACTGTCAACACTGTTAGCAATTTTCAACTTTAATTGTGGTGTCTCATTGTGAAGATTAAAGTCATAAGGAGAAGTATTACCATAGCCAATATTGTTACAACATAACTAAATATCACAGTATAAATCTACTTTGCTGGTATTTTAAGATTATAATTTTGCATGCCATTTCAGCTGCCTTAATTTGATTCACACCTGTTTGCAGCAAAACAAATGTATCCTGGTTGTATACCATGGTAGAAATTCTTGGAAAGAAACCACAGCAGAATAGGCCAATCTTAGTTTATGAGATTTAGATTTGTAAAGAGTTAATTTCCTGCTTAAAAAAAAACAAAACAACACAACAACTTCCTCTCTAAAAAAACCATAAAAAGGCACCACCAAAATAAAAAAAAAGCTAAACTCAAAGCAATTTTGTAAGATTGAGTTATAAAGAAGTAAATGAAGATGTTTTGCTATAAGATTGGAGAGAAAATACTACAGACTCTTCCTTTGCCAATGATTTTTTATGGTGCAGACAGACCTGCACTAGGGATATGGTTTAAAGGAGATCACAGTGGCAGATGTGATATTCTTGGGAGAGCATATTCTCCAACTGCAATAGATACAGGAAAAGTTGTTGCAAGTCCCTATGATAGAACAGGAATTTACAAGAGTAGAAATAAATGGATATGTTATCTGTGCATCTGTGAAAATCAAAGCACTTCTCCCTGTAAACCAGTGCTTGCAGTGGCTTTTAGTAGGTTTTAATTCATTAGAAAGAATCTAACTTAAACCTCAAATTAGAGCAGATCAAAAATACTTAGACATTTTATTATTCTTCTGGATTTACTGACATTGTAAAGTATATTGTGTGTTTGAATTAAAAACTCATTCTATACAAGTTGGGTTTTTTTGACAAGTGAAAATTAAACAAAGAAAATGAATTGATCTTTTTAGATGATCATTAGGCTGCTCTGGAGAGAGATAATTTGTTATTTTATTTATAAGGGTACTGGAGATACTGTATTAACCTACGCTGTTAAAAGTAAAGGCTAAACAAGGGAACTGAAGAGACATTCTTCTTTGACCAAAGCAGAAATGTATATTACATGTCAAACACCTGCATATCAAAAGTCTTTAGAACATTGTCTTCACAGGAAAGAAATGAACTGCTGACATTAGGACTATAAGTGCACAAGCTAACAAATCCCACCTGAACTAAACATGGTATTTTACCTTGTACTTCTACAGCATTTTCCTATCCAGGATTACAGAATGTTTTATAAACTTTAATGGCTGAAAAAAGACAGGAATGTGTAAACTGAAATCAGTCCTGTTCAGTTTATGCCTTCCCAAAATCCACTAAAAAATAAGTGGCAGAGAAACCAACAGAGAATCTTGAATGGCAATTTCCTGTCAACACACAGAATGATAATTGTCAGATACTGCCCATGCTTGCTTCCCTATTGATCCTCTGAAAGGTAAATAGGTTTAAGAGCATTACGGTCAAGTATAATTACAGTCTGGCATTGCATGAGCCAAGGAAAGGGGTATCAGACTCATGTGAAGCATCCTCAGATTTCCGGGTGTCTGCATTCCTATATGTACCTGCAAGTCCAGCTAAGCTACACAGCAAGATTCACTGTTTCATATCTTATGGTCCTTTCTGTTGGGGAAAACATGAGCCTTCTCCAAAGATCATAGCTGCAGTTTTGCAAGATCACACTTTGTACAAGTGGAAGTGATTTAGTGTTCTGGAATCTTCCTCAATCCACATAACTATCATGTGTGACAATGGCAGTAAAATAGACTTTTTGCAAGCAACCCTGTTTGTGACGGCATATGTGGCAAAAGCCACAGCCCCACAGGCTCAAGACTGCTGGGCACAGCCTGAGGTTGCCACAATCTGAGTCATACTCCCTGCTCAGGGTGAGCTTTTTGGTTCACCCCCAGCATCCCTTGCAGCTTCGTTTACATGTTTCAGTTCATTAGTTTGTTGCTACATTACTTCATGTTCTGTATAAGGTTATGTTCTAGAAACTTCTTTGCAGTTCAGTTCTCTATTGGTTACATGCTAATCCCTGTACCCCAATTGGTTACTTTCCCCTCCCTGTATCCCTATAAATCCCCTGCTCCCCTTCAGTCTTGGCTCCTGGTTACTGAAGCCTTCAGCTGTCCCGGATCCCAGTGCCACCTCTCCTGGACCCCGGACCCTCTCCTGCCTTCCCTGCTGCCTCTCCCCAGGAAATAAAAGAGCTGGAAATCACACCAGGGCTCTTCTTTCGGCTCTTTGTCCTCTCCTGCGCCCGCACTATCGGCCCGGGACTCTCTCACACAGAGGAGCCAGCACTAAAAGAGCTGCTGGAGGATGCCCTGTGTTTGGGGAAACTGCAAGCTGCAGCCCCCAGGAAACCAGGGTCACTCCCAGAATAACACTGAGTGGCCTCAAGCAGGCCCCCGAAGCCACCGTTACCTGTTAGTGTGTTGGTGGTAATTAATATATTTTGAACTAAACGAGTGTAGTGGTTTAGTCCTGGCCAACGGCCAAGGCCCCACTAGAACTGCTCTTTTCCCATTCTGAACAGAACTGTGTTACTATACCATGATAAGAAATGCTGGCAGAGGAGAAAAATTAGGCTGAGACAAGGTCAGTGCTTCTAAGTGATAAAGTGAATTTATTACAGAGTCAAAGGAGCAAGAAAAACAAAGGAACATCTCCTAAACATTCTTCCTCTCCCATCCTCCCATTCCCCCCCTCCCCCTCCCAGCAGTCTCACAAACTTTCTCTTCTCCCAGATTGTAAAGGGAACCCAGGGTGGGGGTCTTTCTCTAATTAGTTTAGTCCTCAGATGCTCAGGTGTTTCCTCTTCTTAGCAATTATACCTGGAGGGGTCTCTGTCTCCTTTGGCACCATGGCATGGTTTGCAGAAGCTGGCATGCATCCCGCCTGAAACTGCAGCTGCTCCATCCTCCCAGATCAGGCTGATCCATACTTAGGGTGGGAGTGACACAAAGCTTCTTTATCTCACCAACTCCTGCAGTTCAAGCCTTCTAGGAGTAGAAGCAGTTATCGACTGTTCCCATTCCTCACCAGAACAAAACCCCTTCTGTAGGCGATCACTCCCTTCTGCACCATCTCCGCTCCAAGTTTGATTTAAGTTTCTCACCACAGGCCATGAGAATGTCTTAGTTCTGATAATGCAGGAACCTCCTCCCTCATTGCTCCTCTTCTTTGGCAGACTGGCATGGTTTGCTGGCTCTCATAACTGATGGTTCAGTTGTTCTTCTCAGTTGTTTGCTATACTCCCTCTCCTCTGCCTAACCTACACCTACGTGGCTACATGGCACGCATGTACGTACTACAGAGATTGCTTTTTAAATATACTGTCACAGAGGCATCACTCTCCTTCCTAATTGGCCCAACTGTGGAAAACAGCACATCAATCTCCCAGGAGCCATAAGAGATAGGTCCTGACCGGACAGCTGTGGGAACTTCTGGAAGCTCCTTACAGGAGCCATCTTTTGGCTCCTACCACACCCAAAAACCTAGACCTCCCAATCTTATCAAACCATCACATGGAGCGTAACAAAAATATATTATGTATATGGAGTAATAGAAGATATATTGAGACTGGTGAAACATTTATCTACAGAAAAGTGAAAAATCAATTAAGTTGTTTTAGAAGATATTTTTTCAAAGTTATTAAGCTATATGTAAGCAATCTAACTATTGCTAATAATACATTCTAACATTATATAGTGCTGTGCTTATGGTTTTAGCTAGTGAAATATAGTCTAGTGTGCAAAACTTTCACTGAACTAAGGCACTCAGTTCCAAAAAGGAAAATTTTTGGATTTTTTCTTCATTTTGTACAGCTGCTGCTATCTTACCAACCTTTCATGTTTTTCAGCTGGGTTATATGTTAAGGCAGACAATAAATTCCTGACTTCTCTATATGCATAACTTTCTATAGAATAGAAACTTCAGCTCTCTTGGTCCACCTCCATTATGTCAGCAATTGATGAGAGAGCCACAGGAGCAGAAAATATTACAGACCACTTATCCACAGGTGTATTTTAGGAGGAGATAAAAAAAAAATTACGTGTATTATGCACTTGAAAATAACTTGTGTCTTTTGAGGCAGGGACATATGACACTGGATACATTTACAGAGCAAAACTATTGCCTAGTGTACACTTCCAGATCATTTAATTTGTTAAGTCAAGGAGTATCTTCTCTGAAAGAGTTTATGTGGCCTTACCCACTTGAGTAAAAGGACTCATAACTACTGATATGACTCATAACTCTGCCTCTTTAGCTTTGCTAGAACTGATTCTTTCCTATTATCCACATAAAATTTCTTCACAAAGAGATAGTTTATTTGTCATGGAGTATATTGACCGGACCTTCTTATAAACCTGCCTAATAAATCACAGTGTTAGTGTATGGTTGCTCTCTACAGTCAAGAGTAGGAACATGTTTGTACACTGTAAGGATAATATGGAAATAGTGTATTTTTTGATAGAACAAAGGAAAGGTAAGAAATTGGTTGAAATTCTTTTATATTTTAATGTTAAAACAAACAAAAATATAGTAGTATAAAAAAGATATTACTGTTTCTCCCTGCATCTTACCTGTAGAATTGAGTTTTCTCATATGACTTAAAAATGGCATTGGATTTAGACCTGTGTCTGCCTTATTAAAATAGAGAACTTAAATTCATGCACTATCCAAAAAATCAGTCTGTTTTAGTGTACATAATATTGCTTTAAGTTTACCTTGTACTGTGGTGATGTTACCCTTTTTAGGAGAGAGCATTTAGTAGTTCCAGTTCAATGTTTCTGTGTATTGTATTTAATGTTAATTTTTCTTACTACTCAGTCATGTTGTTTTCAGGTTAGGTCATAGAACACATTATTTTCAGGTTATTTTTGATTTAATGTTTTAAATCAAAAATAAAGTTTATTTGACTTTTGCCCAGCTGAGAGGCTTCTGACCTCAAGGGTCTACAGATTAATTCACACAAAATTACCTGCCAGGACTGGAGAGTCATCAGCTTTATTAAGTTCCAAAGACAACACGGGGAAACTCTCATTCATGGCTCCCGGAACAAGAGCCAGCTTTGAGGTCCAGGCTACTGTGGACGTGGAGGAAAAGGGTTTTGAATGTACACACAACCTACCAAAAACTCTGAAAAATCAAAATATGGTAGGTATTACTGTTTGTACCTATAGAAATCAGAAGAAATTACTCTCTAATGCCATGACTATATTGTAAAATGAACCTGAATGTTGGAATCATCTGAAAGGAGTCAGAACTTCAAATATTCTTGAGTTAATTGATTTTAAGCCTAGACTCTTATAGCTAAATGCAGAGAAAATTTAATGTAAATTAATCAAATAACTTCTGCTTTAAATCTGTAAATTAATTTGTCACTACTTTTTTTTGTTTTACTCCTGACTCCTATGTCTTGTTTAGTTAAATGTCAGCTGGGGGAGAGCTAACATAGCTCTGTGCACCTGTATTCAGGGCACTGAAAATCTACAAAGAATTTTCTGGGTGAGATCACTGCAGAATCTAACATGGGAAAGATCGTCTTGACTTGGACATGGATTTGACATAGAACATCCCGTTTGATATTCTTTTTTCATGATCTGTCCAGTTTCAAAATTCAGCACTTCAATTCTGTTTAAACTTTGGTTAGAAGTTTCTTTTAAAAGCTGTTCATATTTTTCTCTCTCCTAAAATGTATAATAGATTTGATTGCCTCTGTAATATTTGGGCATATTTGTTATAATAGAAGAATAATAACACAGCTGGAGAAATTTAAAATTTGATGCTGGAAATACTGTTGTATACACACTTTCTATGGTAATCTGAATTTGGTTTCACATTTAACATATATTATTGTATTGCATTGGTAACCACAACAATTATTTTCTTATTAAGACACTGAAATTTAATTAGCTTGTTGCACAACAGGAAAAAAAAATAAAATAAGAATGATTTCTGAGAAGCAGAAATGTAGCAATAGGAAGTCAGGGAAGACGAGAGTCCAGAAGAATTGAATTTTCTGCAGCTGGTGGGAAAAAATGTAGTAAAAATCGTGTCCCCATCTGATGCAGCAAGTCTTGTTCAGTTTTTACTAGTAATGTGCTCTTAATGAACACAAAGTAATCAGTATAATTCATGCATCTGTAAGCTTGCTTTGGATGTTTTACAAGAAGTGTTGAATGCTGGATGTGAAGTTGTAGAAAGGAGACTGTGCATACAGGGCACAGCATTACAAGCTGAAACAACATTTTCTGGTGTTGTAGTTGTGGTAAAAGGTGCCACATTATACTGCTGGGACCATTCTTTGTACTGAATCTCTTTCAAGAAGAGAGGCTGGGCAGAAGACTTTTTTTTTTGAGGGAAAAGGATCTTTAGCAGGTGTTTTTTCTGGACCATCTGCTTTTCACTTCAGCCCATCTTTCTCTCTAATCTGCTCTTTGAATTGATCATCCATTAGCAGTTCAAGTGTATCAGCTGAGCTCTCAGAGCACATCTTCCCATCCTGACTCATCTGAACTGGATGCAACTTATGTGCTCCAAGGCCACTCTAGGTGTGAACCGAGAACCACAAGTTGAGACAGCTGGAAATTTGTTTTGAGATTCTGAAATAAAATGCTAATTTAAGCATAAGGTCTGAATGATCTTAACTGCATTATCTCTGCTCTAAGGACTAACTGCATGGGGAACCCCAAATTTCCCTCTTTCCTCACTGCCTTTTTATGCCTATGAGGAGGCAGCCTCCTTGCTTGCCTTCTAAGATTGCAGTTAGTCTTAAGTACTTTTTCTAGTGAACAATTTGTGCATTAGTTGTTTTCTTTTTATAAATCCATTGGGAAGCAGTATGCTTAAGGAAACACATAGCTAAGCCTGTCAATGTGTTGATTTCTAGTTCCCCAATTGCTTTGCAATATCATCAAATGATGAGGCAGAGAGATTTGTATCCAGGAGGCCTACAACTTACTTGCCTCTCTCACATGTCCTATTTCAGTTCTCATCAAGTTATCAGAATGGTTCTTTCCTTAACTGAACAAAAAAAAAATCTTTTAACACAGAAGTAATCTCATAATCTCTGATAATTCGTCCTAAATGTACATATTCACTAGTGAGCAAAAATTTTATTTATAACTATGCTATCACTTTGCAGCAACTTTACGGAATTTAGTTACTTCCCCTGAAATAACACCAAGACTTCCACTTTGTTCAGTTTTCAAGTGTGTTTAAAGCTGTATCTAGGTATTAAAAACATTTAAGTGAAAAAGCCTTTACATTTGTTTTTAAAATAAATTTGTATATTAAAAAATAATTAGCAGGTACAATAAGTAATGTTCTGTTAGTGTAATGGTTTTCATTATCACAGAATTGACTTTGTTCTGAAGGGAGCAATGACACCAAACCTATGGGTGCTAAATCTGAGACCAAAATTCTCTCCCAAGACTTATGCAATGACAGATATTTACATTTATTGTTGAAGTACAATGAATGGAAAGTGATTCAGAAATTAAGCTTTTGGTGTTATTGTCAATAGCTTAGTTTTTATTTCAGTTAAAAATCAGAAACTTTCAGTCAACATGAGCAAAAATATTATCACTAGGCTTAGGAAAAATGTTCACTTCTGTTTCTAGGCTACATTATATTTTAAAAAAATGCAGCACAAAAGTGTTGATCACCATCATTAAATGCTGTTTTAACTGTCTGATGCAGTGAAAGTATTGAAAGGAAAAAAACATTAGGATTATTTCATACTTGGTTTAAAATTACATCACAGTCAAAATTTACTTATTCCATGTATTTCTGGATTCTGTCACAAATTTTAAGTCTAGAAATATGATGTTCACAAGGATAGATAAATTTATTCCCTTTGTGATATCTGCTGTAACTGTTACCTGCACAGCATCTCAGAAGACAGGTTTTTGACATTACAACTCACCACTACAGTTGACATGAATGTGATCAAATTGAAAAACAAACAGGCTTAGAAACCATTGTGGAAATGACCATCCTACAACAGCTTTAAAGTGCACTAGTTCTAAATTTAATATTTACCAGTAGTAAAATTTTGAAAATAAAAGAAAAATTTGTATGTGACTGTTTAAATCTCTCTGTGTAAGTTTACATCCGAGTTGTTGATTTCTCTTTTATAGCACTAGAGTTTCACTTTGCTTGCAAGAAAATGTGACTATACAGATTCATTTTGGAAAACATCTAAGTAATCACAAGTAATATAATTGAAAAAATCAACAACACGGGAATTCATACAATCACTTAACTAATCTTCAAGTATATAAGGATGATAAAACTCTTTCCATTGGCTTAAGGATGAGACAAAATCCTTAGCAAGAGTAAAAGCTTAGTTAAACTCTAGTGACAATATTTTTAACAAATAAAATAAAAAATACTTCTATTGGGTGTCAGAAGACCAGTCAAGGAAAGAGAAGTTTTACTATCATATACAACTTCCCAGAAAACAAAATAATTCAAGTACCTGATAAATACAACTTTTTTATATACAGATATTTGCACATTAAAAGAAAAAGTTTGCCAAATATTTTTGTGAAAAACTCAAAGTCAGTATTATCAATTATTTCTAACTTGAAGAAAAACTTCAAACCTTGGACTTTTGCCCTGCCAAAGAAATTTTTCACAAAGATATATTCGGTAATTTAGAGAACTTGCATTTCCATTAGCTGTTCTCCTGTTATGTTCCCAGACTTGTCAGTCTGCCACCTTTCATAAATTACATTTGTGAATTAAAAACAAAAGCAATTCCTGCTCATTTCTTTTGCTGTCTGGAATACTATTATTAATTCCAGATATTATGTTGATTATTTGCATTACAGTAGTCAAAACAATGATGAGGTATTTCCCTTCAAAGATTGCGTCTCATTCAAAACACATTTAACTCTTATGTTTTGAAGCATTTACACAGACTTCGAACTATTGGAATTTCGTGTCTGGCAATATTTTAAACAGTTGCATTCCAAAGAAACTGCATAACCTGGAAATTCCAATACAACTGAATAATCTGTTATCTGCCGAAAACTGCTTAATTTTAATATGCTGCAGTTGACTTAAAGGTTAAGCGACCTCTTAAAAGAATGTGAACTTATGAATTAGGGAGGTCTTATACTCTCAGGTGGCATTTTATTCACCACAAGAAATAACTGCTAATGAGCTCCCTAGCTCAAAAGCTACATGTAAAATATGTCAAACTTGAAACATCTAGTGTTTCTGAAAAAAAAAAATGCTCCATGAGCTTGGGTTATTAGGTAAACTTTAATGGATCAAAGAAGAAAAAGGTAAAACCAAGTGTTAAACCCTGAGAATGACCAGCCAATCTATTTTCTAATGTTATTTCATGGTCTACTCTTATTAAAATATTTGGTTAATACAATTTGCAAATAAAAGATTATTCATCTAAAATGTGTGTTGGATTAACATACATAAAAACCTCAGTATGATGCCTCAATATGCCAAAGAACAGTCTCATTATGTAGGAACCAATTTAATTATTTTTGTGGTCCAAATCAAGCTTATGCAAAATTGAAGAGTCCTGTTTTGGAGTATTTAGGCTAAAATATATATATACATATCAATATTTCCTTTGAGATTCCATTCCTGAGATAAGGGGAAGGGATTCTAATAAGAACCACAGAACATGCTCCAGCACACTGCACTAGAGAGTTAAATCACTGACAAGTGCAAGAGAAAACCCCAAAGGATAAACTGGTTGTAGGAACAGTGATGTCTTACCCCCTTGAGCATAGTAAGCACTGCTACTCAACACTAAGGTAATAATTATTTTAATTCCCTAATTTTTCAAAGCACTAAAGGAAATACATAATCTCAAAACTGTTCTACAAAGTATCTGGGCATGTGCAGAGCTTCCACTTGCTTCAGTGAGAATTAAGCTGTTGACTATGGCCTCAAAGGAAAGTTGGTACTTAAGGACTGTTGAGTGCTTAAATGGTTAAGTGTGACCTCACCTTGAGTCCTGTGTGCAGTTTTGGGCATCACAACATAAGAAAGGTATACAGCTATTAGAAAGTGTGTAAAGGATGGCTAGGAAGATGATGAAGGGTCTGGAGATGAAGGCATAAGAGGAGCAGCTGAGGTCACTTGGTCTGTTCAGCCTGGAGAGGAGGAGACTGAGGGGAGACCTCATTGCAGCTGCAACTTCCTCGTGAGGGGAAGAGGATGGGCAGGCACTGATCTCTTGTCTGTGGTGACCAGTGGCAGGACATGAGGGAATGGCCTGAACCTGTATCTGGGGAGGTTTAGGTTGGATATCAGGAAAAGGTTTTTCACCCAGAGGGTGATTGGGCACTGGAACAGGCTCCCCATGGCAGTGGTCACAGTACCAAGCCTGTCAGAGCTCAAGAAGCATTTGGACAATGCTCTCAGGCACAGGGTGTGACACTTGGGGCTGTCCTTTGCAGGGCCAGGAGTTGGATTTTGGTGATCCTTGTGGGTCCCTTCTGACTCAGGAGATTCTATGATTCTGATTCAGAAAACAAGCTACAGAAATGTATCTGTGTGTGTAAATGTTGACATTTTTAGATATTTTTAAATTTCTATACCAAATTAATGACAATATTAACATTTTAGTTAATTGTAAATTATGACATGAAAAGGAGTGTAACTGTACAAACTAGTACAGTACAGTTAGGTTCTTTTAAAATATAGTTAGGACCACCACCAACGAGAGACTTAGACGCATTAAAATGGGATTTCAGTCCACCATAGACACCCAGAATGAAGAGGAAGGCACTGTTAAGTTGTAGCTAGTTCATGTTTATCCTATAAATATTTGAGTCCTCCACAGGCTTCTATTTGTTATATTTCAGCTATTTGTTCAATGTTCCAAGACATAAATTTTCTGCTTTTGGAGGATTTTTATTGATTTCTTAATATTTTCAAACAAATGCACTGTTCAACCTGCAGCTCACGCCTGGTGCTCAGCACTCCTCTAGCATGCAGTAGCCTTGTCCCACAGCTTGGCACTGACTATGCAGAAGATTCTTGTGTATTCCTTTTTTACTGTGAAGGTTAAACTTTCCTCTGCCCTTTCTTGGGGACTATGCCTTAATTGGGCTGATTATATATTTCACATTACAGTTCTGGGACCAGAACCCCTCCAGGGAGTGATGTAGCTCCTAAATTAGACCATCTCTCCCTCACTGTGAAGTAGCAAATCTCAAAATCCCTTGTGAAGTGGTGTAGGCAAGATGCCAACTAAATACATCTGTCCACCTTCCTGTACTCCAGTGGTTATGACATTCCCCAGACAGACAAAAACATAATTTTGAAAGACTTAGGGAAAGACAAGTATAGAAATAGGGTGATTAGTATTTGAAGAACCCTAATTCAGGCTAATGTGTTAGTAGAGGAGAGCTTCAGATGCACTTTGCGAGGTTCCTGCTCCTCCTGGAATACCACCATGTCTGAATGTCCACAAGGATATGTCCACAACCTCTAGTTCCGTAGCAGGAGGTTTTTACAGAATTCCAGTTTGGGCTTGAGCAATTTTAAAAATTTAGGAAAACTTCCTGGAAACAATCTTTTGCTCCATCACAATGGCTGAAATACACTTCTCATTTCAGTGGAGGGAGTGACGGTGGTGTTATGGGGATAAAGAAACTGCACTGTGGGATTTGAGTTCCCATGCTCTTCCTCAGGCAGTCTGTGGATCTGACTTCTGCGTCTGACAGATTGCTGGAAGAAACAGAAAGCATTAATTTATGTTAACCAGCAGCTCTTGCAGCAGTCATAAATATTGTTTTAGATATAACAGATTATGCTGATCTACCATAGCTTTCTAGAATAGGCTCCTTTTATCTGATGCAAATTACAAACGTGTTCTTTTCTCTCAGTACCAGAGAGATACATACATAGTTCGATGAAAATGCACCCCATGGTAGATGGACTGAATTGATATGTAGGACTCACTAGAAGGTACTAATTACAATGTTTCCTTTTATAGATATGTCAGTGAAGCAGCAGTACATCTTTATAAAATGGCAAGAGAGAGTCTGCCATGGAAATAAAAGAACATAAAGTATTTCTTTATTTTTTCATATAATCTACTGACAAGTCTGATAGATAAAAGATAGTGACAAACATAGTTCTCTGGTCTTGCTAGAAATTGTTATATGAATCTCCTACGGCAGCAATATATTTGCATATGTCAATTTTTTATATATCTGTATCTATTGAAAATTATCAGAAAGTTAAACAGACTTTCCTATCCAAAAAATCAAAATTAATTTTTGAGATTCTAAATTGCACTGCTTCTCACTCACTGTGTATCTTCCCAGTTAATACATCACCAGATCCTGGTTGTTCTGGACATTATACATATCCATTGTACTTTACTACTCAATGTTTGAAGAATCATAATTTATCAAAATTGATTAAAGAATGTGTCTGGGCTGCAAGTGCATCAATGTGGTGATCTCCAAGTGAGATAATTTGGAAATACAGGGTATAAATTGTTTTTGATTACTGCTAATTAAACGTAGCAGCTGATGGGGAATTTTCTTTTTCTTAGTTTATCAGCAATAAAGCTTCCCAGAGAGGTAACTGTAAATTGTGAATGGTTGGAAGCAGCTTTACATTTCCTTGGTTATTGATGGTCCTTGCCTGTCAATACGGAGAAGCTGGCTTTAACGTGCTGTTTGCACAATATAAAAGTGAATAAATTTCTGCCATGTTTTGTCTCCAGCATCAGTATTGTCTATTTCTGTTCTCAGTTTTATTTCTTTTTTTTTATCCTTCCTCTTGTTAGGAAATGGCCTAATTACTAGTTTATCCTGTTGCAAGATGGCATATAACTCAGGGGCTTGCATTACATTATCTATGAATATTCTTCATTTTCCCAAATGTCTACTGATGAGCAATTTGGCTTTCAAGGTGCTCAGTAAACTGATATTATTTGCATATACATTAGACTCTAAGCTCTTCATCTAGGGAGCACCGTTACTTGTATTGCATGCCCACTACTTTAGACAGTACTTTGATTTTTAGTCTTTAATTACACAGCCTATATTTCAAAATGTTTCTACCATTAAAGAAAAATGTTAACAGATAATTGGGAGAAAAAAAAATGCACAGAGAAAGACAGGCTAAGGTTAGCATACTTGTTGGTAAATCTCTGTTCTCAGTCAGCAACAGCTGCAGTTTAATTAAACTCAACTGTTTGCAGGTGTTTGCAAGGGAAAATTGTATAGATATGCATGTACATATACAATTCAGCTGAAGAGCTTTACCCTTGTAAATAGTTATAGGCTTCTAACATGGAGGCGTCTTTCTCTGTAGTCTGGTGATTAACGTTCAGGTTTCTTTCTGATGTGTAAGGATGAGATATTATCAGAGAAAAATCCACAAGAAAGCACCATAAAGCAATAAGGAAGGAACACCAGCTGTGCTCATAAATATAAACAGTCAGTAAAACTGAAAGGCATTATCCATCCTAAGACCGGCGTTATAGTTAGGTGAGTTTAGTGCATCAAACAATACAAAAGGATTTAATATGTGTTAAAGAAAGAAAAGTAAATACAAAAAAACCAGAAACTTTTTAAAGATCAGAACAGCTTTAGATGTTGTGTGGATCAATAGTAGTTTCATCACAGGTAAAAGTTCACTAGATAGCATATTGAGCTGCAAGTTCAAAATGTCAATAAGGTGTGCAAAATTTAAAACCAGGACTTGTTGTAGGATAGTTCTACTTAACTTTTTGTTCTTGTGTTATAAATATTTCTGCTCAGCAGAGTTGTTTGTTAAAGTTGACAAGAAAGTAACACCACTAAATCATTTAAAGTTCATTTATTGCTCACTGTCTAATGATCTAGTCCAACGAGGAATTCTATAAATATACATGTACCTACAGAGATTTATAACTAGGTCAGGATTCTGCTTCCACATCTATTACTAATTAATTAGGTGCAAATAGCAAAAATACCTCAATGACGAAATCTATAATTTCAAAATTCCTGTTTTACCGTGTTTGTATCAGCAGCACTTGAAAGAGGTCAGTTAAAGAAAGAAAATTAAAAAGTAAAGAATTAATTCTTACAGACTGTACAACACCCTACACGGTATGTGTCCATTCCTGATCTCTAAACAATGTTTCTAACATTGAACTGAGTAAAGCATATGATTAATGCTTGTGGTCATCCTGCAGGGACTCTATTAGACTGACACAGATTCAACAGGTTTACCCATGCAGCAAATTATTATTAGTGTTAATTTGAAGGGGAGAGAAATTATGGATGCTCTTTTTTATTATAGTTATTTTAGTAACACATTTAATCATGGCAAAAGTCCTTCTTTTGTTATTGTTGAATTTCAGTTATGAAAGTGACAAAGAGCAGGTTACAGCAACAACCAAATTTATCTGAAACCTTTTTAAGCTGTTGTGAGCAATATTTCAGCCTGGTGATTCATAAGTCTTTATTACCCACATATGAAATATTATGCCTACTCTGCACCTGTAAATGGACAGTTTTAAGACACTGAATTTTAACCAAGATTACATTTGAATGATATGTTTTTTAATTTTTCAATTGCTTTCCAAATTGAAAAGTCATGACCAAAAACTTAGTTTTCGGTAAGTCAGTAGCATAGCTCAGACTTGTGCTTGATCATATAATGCATTAATATATTTTAAAATTACCACACAAGATATTTATGAACACTAATAAAGTGAGACACTTGATTTATTTTTTTGTTCTAATAAGAAATACCTGTATATGAATACACACGCACATATAATTTGTAAGGAAAGACATATTTCTGTATTGCAGGTCTGTCCTCTAATCCTTTAAAATACTCCATGTTTAGGATTAGTGTGTTTGTTGAGAGGCTTGATTTTTAGGTATTCTATTCTTAATAGTAGTTCAGTGGCTTCAACTGGATCCACTTATTGGATCCAGTTACTTTTGAGTCCCATATTTAGAGGCATAATATATTTTTGAGTTGTTTCTCAAGTACTAAAATATGACCACAATATACAAGCAATACTGCCTATATGATTTGAATTATTTTTTTCCACATATTATAGGCCAAAGATGTTTTGTGTTTATTAGTAAATTAGTGTCAGCAGTTTTGAGTTTTGGATTGTCAATGAAAATGCGACGTGGGATAATTAAGCAATAATGTAGCGTGCAGAGCTTTTTTTAACAGGGTAAAGTCATGATGAAGATGAGCAGAGTCAAGGGATTTAAAGTTAAAACAGAAAGTATTTTTCACCTAATTTGCATTCAAAAGAAGTTTGCTATAAGGCCAAATTAAATTATGTGAGAAAATGAATGAAAAGGCAACTTTTAAATAAAATTATTTCATATGAAGTTCCTAAGGTGGCTATTGATTTTTACACATTTCTTATCTTTTATTTTACCAACTTCTCAACTGCACTATTCTATGCAATTCAGTAAGGAATAACACAGAGAAAGAGCAGGGAATACACTCAGGGCAGTGCTGTGACTGTGGAGGGGATAACTTGTTCTTTCTAATTCCAAATTAACATTGAAAAAAGTTCACTTGAGTCTCTTTTCTTTCTGCTTGGTAAAATTGAATCTTTCAATGCTTCTAACAACCCAGAACTTACTGGAAAACTGATGTTTCAATTCAGGCTAAGTGAAATGAATTGCTTAATAGAAGGTGGCACTTCCTAGTGTCTTGCTAATGCTAATAAATCATTTCTTCAGTAGGTGCCAGCCTGGTCAGAAACAGTGGCATGACTTAGGAAAGCATTGTCTTCTATATAGGGTATTTTTTAATGTCCAGTACCTCTGATTTCAGCACAGTGCAGGTCTGGAATTGCCATTTTCCAGACATTTCCTACACACTAGCTGTAAAAAAGACTGGAACAAATCCATCTTGCATTAGATAAAGTGGAAATGAATGAGGATAACAAAATATCAGAAGCCTAAAAATCATACATGTCAGGCCTCTTAAAACTGTGCTATCAAAGAGGTAATTCAAATTGCAGAGCTTGGTGTCAGAAGCAGCAGGGCCATGCTGAGCCATGGTATGAGATACAGCACTTCAAGACTTTGTGGTGACTTTGAGAACGGTCCATGTCCAGATATACAGTTTTTCAGCCAAAATTAAAAGCAATTAATTTACATGCAAAGGTCCGAAGATACGTACTTGTGTCTATAAGAAGAAAAAGATTGTATTTTTTAAGATGATAAAATTTTAAGGATCTGCCTGAAATGTGGAGATATTTTTATTGCACTGAACTAAGGAAAATGTGATTTTGGTTTTCCAAATTGTTTTGACTATAGAAACACAGGTCAATGTTTCAAGTTGTCAGAACAATATAATCCACAGCAGTCTGTATCTGATGGCTGAAGACAAGCTTTTTCAAGCTAAATGAAAGGAGTTTGTCTTATCCTATGTTTTCGGTGCTGACCCTCCTTATATTCAAAGGCAGCAAGCTCACTGCAAAGAGTGCGCAGGAAAAAAGGCAGCAATTATTCCCCCTAAGGCTTACCTGGCAGGGAAATGATGAAATAAAATGAAACTATAGATTGGTTGGTTTAGAGGAGCAAGGAGCAGTAGGAAAGAGAGCTTGAAGGCAAAAATGTCATTCATGTGTGAGGGTAGTGGGATCTCTTCCTTATGCATGGTCCATTCTATTTCTTCATTGTTCCTCCTTTGCAAAGACATCCAAGTAGTGCATTAGTTCCCATTTGGATCAGTCTTATCATTACAAACACACTGAAATGTAGCAGAAAATTATGCTATTTGCAACTGCAATAGCTAATAGACAGCTTAGATGAATGCCTTATTTTAGTACACAGAGTCTAAAATGTTTGTTTTGATAAAAAGTACATTTCAAATTAAAGCAATGATAGAACCAAGTCTAGTTTAAGAGGTGAAATAACTTTTTTATTGTAACTAGAAGATTTTTAAAAGGTCTAGAATGATCTGGGAAACTTTCAAACTGATTTAATAATTGAAACATACTGACTTGCATTTGTGATCAGTTTACCTAGACAGCTTCTCAGCTATAATTTCCTGCATAATTCCATTGAATTTAGAAAAGAAACACCTCTTTGTAAGGTATTCTATGCATTTGCATTTGTTCTGTCAGTCACTAATTCAAAAGTGTGGCTTTTGTACAAAGTTGGGTTCCATGTATTAAAAAATTGACTGTAATTTGCTCACTCAGATTAACTGTGTGATCCATCATCCTCTGGCATCTTTTCCAGAGCAGTGTCTTAAGCGATGACTTATTGTCGGTCTGCAAAGAGATGTGAATGATTTTTCTTTTGGACTGAATTTATTGTTTACTAATTGGGATGTCATATACAATGAATTATTCAACAAAAAGGACAGTCAAAAGCAATGTCAGTAATGAAAACCAAACAAAATCATTGCATCATTGGTTCAAATTCAAATAATATTAATTGGGCTAAATGTTTGCATTTGTGAAAGACAGGCAATTATTTTTCAAGTAATCAATGATAATTCTTGTTGAATTTACTTTCTCAATCAAAAATATAATTTTTCTAAAGGAAGTGAAACTCAGAGGTGGTGCATTATTTTTGTATTCAGTAAAAATGTTACTGTTCCTAAAGGATGTATTTCAGTATTTTGGCTGATATTGTCACAAGATTCTTGTCATCTTATTTTCCTTAACTTAATTTTCAGCCACTAAAGCTTGCTTCATTTTTTCTACAAGACTATAGTATGTATTACAGCTGTATGGGTTGTATAGGGAGCGGATACACCATGTAGAGTATAAATATGAGAAAAATATAGAGAAATAATAGAATAAATTTGTCACTATCTCTTTAAGCAGCAACATTCTGTGTACTGGAGTCTCCTACCGATATAAGCAAAATAAAGATATTCATTTTTGCTTTGTTTTCTCTCCCATTCCTAAATGTCTAGATAGTGTTGATTCACTGTTGGAGAAAAGCCATTTGTCTTTCAAGAGAAACTATTGTGCTTCAGTACAGTATTGTACTGTTAAAAATTAAACCTATTCCTCTATTCTGAAATAAAACCATATTACATTGTGTAACCACCAGGTTTAGCTCTGCATCACAGATTTGGCTAAAGACCTTGGAACCTGGCAATCAGGACTTGCTGAATGTAGACATTGCAACCAAACAGGCTGAGTGTACCTAAATGACCCATTTTTTCATACGTTTTCATTCATTATTGTAAGATTGAAAAACTGTACTGTAGGTCCAATTATCAATGGTTCACTTGCAAAATGGATGTGTAGTTTTGTTCAATATTTTCATTTAGACCCAGGAAATTTCAGCTACCTAATGGCATAGAAGGACCTTAAAATATGTGAGGTTTGAAATTCAAAGCTACGTGGACAAGTTGAAAAAATGGTCTGAAAAAATAAAACAGGAGAGCAATGGGGGCAGGTGCAGCACTGTAAATTTGGGCAAGAGTGGAGAACAATGAATTATGAAAAAATATGCAGAAAAAATCACGGAGGTTTATCATTTATCACTGGTAAAACATCAGACAAAATGTATTGCTTTATCAAAAATTATATCTCATGCTTGGGATTTAAAAATAACAGCTGATGCCAAAACAATATAAATTGAGTTTTTTTCAGATGTGGTGTGCAGGTTGCATGCCCTATTTTAAATCAAATTTGCCTTTTTGTTTTCACATGGTGACTGATCTTCCCATTGTCCATTTTTATGACTCATGCCTCTAATCCTTGCAGTCTGGTGGAACCAGGCAGAGATTGTAACAGATGGTTCTGCTGAACCAAACCAAACCTATCCATGAAGTTTTGGGCACAGTTGTTAGCTGGAACGTTACCTGTGGGATGCTCAAGGTAATCCACCAGCTGTCCTCAGAAACAGGATCACCTCAGCTGGAGTGCTGTGTGGGCCAGTTCAAGGAAATGCAGAAGAGAGAAGCAAAAAAGCCAGTCCTTATGAGTAGCTGAAATAACTTTGTTAAAGGATGTACACAATGACCCTCAGGCATAGAAAAACCCATTGCACAAAAAAAAAAAAATTAAATAAGTTCCACTTAGAAAATAAGATGGAAAGTAATGGACTTGAACTGCAGCAATGTACATTTAAGTTAAATGTTAGGGAAAACTTTCTAATGGTAAATGTTCACTTAATTGTTGTACTCAAACAGTAAGAAATCTTCCCAACATTGACTCAATCCAGGTCTAATATTGCAGCATGAAATTAGAGTGAAAAAGCATCTTCTAATATCACAAGGTCAACCTTCTAAAAATGCCTCGAAGAACTGTTCTGTCCTAAACAGAAGCATAACAAACAAAGCAATCAGCACTTTAATAGCTTAGCTTAATTGATTTTTTTTTTCAATCTATTACTGCCAGTATTGGAAAAGACTGAGGTTCACAAAAATATTCAGAAAAATCCATTTCAAATACTTTGTCTCATTCTCTAGTCTAAGAATGAATTCTGCAAGATTAAGGATGACACACAATATAATTAATACATAAGGAAGAGGATAAATTCTAGCCTTCAGTTATGGAATCATAATCAATGCATTAGTGTGCAAATCCCAGTATGTTAAAAAGCATAGTTTAAACTACTTTAAGATTATTCTAGCTAAAATGTACATGAGAAATGTAAATCATCATTAAAACATTTATTCCCTACTTCATTAAACATGCAGTTTGCTTTTTTTTCTATTTTAATTACTTTTTAATAAAATGTAATCACCCTGAAAGATGCTATATTGATATCTGAAGAGAAAGAATATCTTTGTTTGTCTACAAAAGAACTGCAGGACTCAGGAAGGAGAAAAATAATCTGCAATGTCTCGACCTGATTTAAGAGATTACTTAGAAATTGTCTTTGTGAGCAAAGAGGATGGTGCTTCTTGATTTCGGTTTATGGATTCTAACCAACAGACACATGGAATAAAATCAAAGCATTTTAGGAAATTTCATGACCTATCATTTTTGAATTACATTGCATTCAGAAAACACCAAGGAGAGAAAAATGTAATTATTTAATTTTAAAATTATTTTCTTTACTTTTTCTACTTTTTTTTTTCATTTAATATTTCTCCACTGATCAGAGTGGTAGACACCATTTAATATCCTTTGCATGCTTAACAGCCTTATATTTAGATTTAACACCCAAATAAGATGAAAGATAGCTAAATGCTGTGGAGCAAATCTACAGCAAATGTCAGTCATCACACTGATTTTACATCAATTTCATACTTGAACTATGCATAAAGAACTGAAACCTCACTACAAATCTTCCTATATATTTAATATTTCAAGACTGAATATAATTTCCATTGTTTGACTTTCAGCTCACAAAATCTCGGTACCATAAATATTAAAAGTGTTATAAATATTGATTTTAAAATATTTGGTTTTCTGTAAATATAATAGATGTAATATATTTTCAGTAAAACATCTTTTAAAACATGAAGATCCCTGTTCAAAACTTTTGAATAGATGTTACAAGAAGTGATTTTTATATAGACATCTCTCTGTTCAGAGAAGCTTGTGTCCGTTTTTCAACTTGAGCAAATCTGCAAGTTGCATAGCAGAGGAAAAGCAGCTACAGAGACAGGATTCGTATTTTCTAATTGCTTTCATTCTACCCACATAGTTTCTCTAGTTCTCTGTATCTATTAAAATTTTAATGTGTTTGAAACTGCTAGTGATTTTCAAAGTTGAAATCAAATTCACCACTTGAACTGGGATGTAAAAATGTACATCCACTCCTTACAGAAAGCTAGCATTAGCAAATGATAGAAAAAGACCTTTCTCTTTATGGAAAAGAGTTTTTTGTTAAGGCTGAATCTTACTTACTTTTACTAGTGTTAGTTGTAGGGAATGTTTCAATGAAATGAAGACAAACATTTTAGAAACAGAGATATTGCATATTGTCTAGCCTGGGTGGGTACATGAAGGCACACAAAAATTATTAAGTGTGCTTCCATAGGGGAATAACAACGCAATAACAAGCTCTTAACAACAAGAGAAACCAAACTTGCTTCCCACACCCACAGTCCATCGTATTTATGTAGACTCATGTTAGAATGATAGATAAAACTATAAAAAAATGTAAGTAGAAAAGCTAGGACAATTATGTTGTTCGTGTGGGAACTGGAATCAAAAAGTGACATGGTACCATCTGTGCTGAGGTCTGTCTAAAGCATGGATATTAGTAGTGAACAAAAAATATCTGTCTATTCTTATTGTCCTGCTTATCTACTGGATTACCTTGATTGACAGAAGCAAGTGACAATGAAAATGCCTGAAGATTTCCTGATTATTTTTTCCTCTCTTCTTTTGTTAGCAAGAGTTTGATGAATGAGATAAGACATTGAAACTGAAATTTCTGGTAAAACTACTTTTCTAGTTACAATAAACCCAGTTTATTACATACAGTACAAAATTAATCTAACTGGAAACACAGCATTTATTACTGATAATATCTTCTGAGGACTTGTGCACATGACAAATTTGATTAAAGAAAGCTTTGTTAGGAAATATATGCTGAAAACTGATCATGCTGTACCTGAAAACAAGGCATAACTGCACAAGAATATAGATAAGATTAAGTGGTAGGTCCAAGGGAAAAAGTATGCAGAATAATTAATTAGATATATAAAATTGAGATATTTGCTTGCTGAATTTCTTTTGTAACAACGTAGTGTTTTCTCTTTCTAAGAAAAGGATAATCAATGGCCATGAAGAGGAACTGCATCTAATTAATAAAATGACTGCTCCATTTCCCAAACATCCAACCTCAGAAAGCAATGTACTATTGATAAATGTGAAATGTGTTCAGGTCTGTTGATCAATTCTCTCTTTTAGATACTTACAAGTGCTTTATGTTCCTTAGCTTAAATTAACTTTGCCCATCCAAATTGGATGAGTTGTTTAATGTTATATAGCCCTTTCTGAATTGCTGTTTGTATGCAAATATTCATTGGACTCCATTTCAAAGTGATTATTAGCAAAGCTTGTGTCACTTGCATAGTCACAGTTTCTTTGCAATAATCAGGAACTTATAGAAATATTTAATATTTTCTTGAAAATAATTGATATTGCTGAAATTATGGATAACTTGCTATGTTGCAACCTGCTGTTTAGATAACTAGTGTTGAATGTAATTGAAGTGACATATTGCAACTAGAAGAGCTAAAACCAGCAAACTGGGCTGATGGAAAAAAATAGTTTGACTCTTGGGCAGGGGTTTATGTTTTGTTTTGTTTTGGGGGTTTTGTGGGATTTTGGAGGCGTTTTGGGTTTTTTTAGGGGAGAATGGTGTAAGTGCAGGAGAAATGAGCTGCTGTTGATTAACTGACTGATTACACTGCTCATTTGTGTTGCACCACATCACTCTACTGTTGGCAAAGCAGAACACTGTGCACAGCATTTGTGCTGTGAGTGACCACCGGAACAGGTTGCCCAGAGAGGTTGTGGAATCTCCCTCACTGAAGATATTCCAGGACCATCTGGACACAATCCTGTGCCATGTGCTCTGGGATGACCTTGCTTAAGCAGGAGGTGGGACCAGATGACCCACTGTGGTCGCTTCCAACCTGACCCATTCTGTGATTCTCTGAAATTGTATCCTCCAAAATGTATGTGCTTCTCAGCACATATATTTACACATGTGTATCAAGGATTTGCAACATTAGCATCTACTGAAAGATATTCTGATAGTAATAGCAAGGTCTGGAAAATTGAGAATAAATTAGTTTTTATGAGCCAGTGAATGATTTATGTCATATTAAAGCTGCATGACAACATTTGGTAGCAAAAATTTTTAGTGGGAAATTGTGAGTAGTGAAATAAGCCTGATGTCAGTGGGTGGAAATATCATATCAATTTCCTTCACTTCTTAATTCTGAGAGCAGCTTTTATCTTGACATCCTTTTTTCTCTGACGGTCAGATAGATATCTCCATATCTGTTTTGAGTTATTGCAGCTATTATGTAGGGTACATGTGACATCTTGGACAAAATAAGAGTTAGATGGGAATTAGTTAATGGAATATAATTAAATTCTAGAGTTGGATTAGGATGTGATTGTATGGACATCTGGCACTGGATTTAAAGAGTTTAATATAATTTTTGTGTTGCAAGTTTAAGTTCAATAAAAGGTCTCTACAACTGCATTGAGCTCCTCAAGTATTTGTAGTTTGAGTAACAAAAATAGATGCACTACATAAGAGTTATAAGCAAAACATGGACTGAGAGTAGAAAGCTTAAATGTTGTTTTGTAAACATGTTAACAGGGTTTAGTAAATTTCTGGTGTATTAAGACATTTCACCTTAGGGAGACATACCGGTCAATATCTATCAGAAATTAGAGTATCTCCATTCAAAAATCCTTTATCATTCCCTGGATTACTTGTGAAGAAAATCCTTTTTATATCAGATTGCTCCTACTCTGAAGGCTTCTCTCATCAACATTAGGGGCTGATAAGGAGTCTGTTCTGCTGCCACATTTTCTCTGCAGCACTGTATGCAAGAGCCTCACCTGAGCTCTCTCTCATGCATCAGCTGGGTATTTTGGGGGTGATTCAGAGTTGTTTATTAAATTATCACTTCAATCTACTTCTGAAAAATAGTTTCCATATAACTTATTTTTTTAATTTATACTTAATTATTCATACAGCATCACTTCCAAACAGATACTTGAGCTTAAGATAGTACCTTTGCTTTAAGTAGTCTATTTAATTTAGTGACAGTCACAACAAAGAGAAAATACATTTGGGATTCCTGATTGATATTGTACAAAATGAGCTGTCATCTTTATTATCCACCTTAAGGTTTATAGGTTAGCAGAGTGATCTCAAGTTTGTCACTAAAGAAAAACAGCTCTCTTTAAAAACCCGCTTTGTTCATGGTCTGTAGCTGGTTGGTCATTTGGTTAGTTTATAAAGGAGTCTATTTAATTTTCCAGATACAAATATATGCAGAAACACTATTCATCAAAGCTTCCCTGGGTGGTCAGGCTACAGTCAGAAAAATAGAGTTATGACTTATAGTAAGAGATGAAGGAAAAGTTTCTCCCTTGGCCTACAGTGCACACCAGCCAGCAGTGCAAGGCTGCTTTTCTTATTTGGTTGTATTTTACACCAAATCCTGCCCTGCATTGACTACATGATCAGACCAATAGCAAAGAAGGACTCAAGACCTGAGATATTCATGCAGGGTGGAATAAAGTGAAAGGAAGCAGATTATCTATGCAAGACTTTAAATCCTAAACTCCTTAATTGCTAGGAGTTCTCACAACATAGATATTTCTCAGTCCACCCTCCAGGAGATGAACCGCTGCCAAGTTATCCTTAATTACCTGGATCACACAGTTTGCTGCAATGTGTGTCCTTGAGCTACTCTGAGGAGATATTGAGACATAATAAGCTTTACTGTAACAAGTTTTAGGAAGGTGGTGCTTCTTCCTTGGAATGGAGAACAACCTTTTTATCTGCTGACCAGGAAATGTATGTGGAACATCTGCAACCTAACAGCTGTTGAATGTCACTTTGGGTAGATCAAGGGCTTAAAATGTGCTTAAGTAATCTGCTACAGCTCTTACTTTTAGAAAGTACATCTGTGCTGACAGTTTTTCCACCAACATACTCCCATACATGTTAAAACAATAAACAAACTAGTCCAAAATCAAGGTGATAATGGAAGATATTGGAAAGCTCAAAGATATTTCAAGTTGGAATGATACTTGCATAACACTTCAGTATAATTAATGACTTTGGAAGAAAAGTTTCTCTCTACCCATAAAGCTGTCTTGTTTAATGCCTCTGTGATGCACCTCACTAATACAGAGTTGTTGAGGTTTTCCCTCTTTGAGCTGTATATAATCTATCGTTCTGTGATAACCATGAGCATATTACATTTATCCTTTGAAATTTAAATGCTGTCTTGCCAGGGGATAAAAGACATTCAATTTTCACTAGTCATATAGAACCCAGTAAAATAGTTAGCAAAATCAGTAGGGGGCTTGTGTTGATTTAATAGTTCTCATTTTAAGATCACAATAAACTATATAGAGGAACTAAGCCTTCAGATTACTAATAATTACTTTTCCTGTAATTATTTCAAGGATAGCTCCTTTGTATGACATACATTGATTTTATCTGTTTCCTAAATGATCTTTTGCCATTTAAAAGTGATTAGAAATCTATTTACCAATGCAACCATGCAGGGAATGGCATAGTCTGAGGAAGAAACATTACTAGGCTGTATTGGGAAATAATACCACAGTTTAAAAAGGAGTGTAGTATCAACTATCAGTTCAATCAAGGGGGAAAAAAGTACAATACCTCAAACAAGAAAGTTATTTGTGTCACCCAGTGAAAAGACATCACTTAGAAAAAGAGGTATTTATTTTTTTTAATAGTAAATGTCTCTCTCTGATTTTTCTCATAGCCATTCATGCAGAATCATATAGTCGCTTGTCATCTAATCTTTGCATGCATCTAATCTTATATTTATATATTGGCAAATATATATGTACTGATAAGACTTTCATTTATTGAATTAATATTTGTCTCAAATATTTTCAGATTATTTTAGCTGCAACAGTGTGTCAAACTTTAGCAGTAGTTAAGCTTTAAATATTTCCATCATATGAAACATAAGAAAATTTACATGCTAAAATATAAAATTAATTATAAGAAATAAATTGGATGTGCACTGCTAAATGATTAGTTTTGGGGCACTAAGATTAGAAACTGATTAAGGATTTAAAATAATGAAAATTATTGAGTAAAAGCTTGATTAAAATTTTGTCTTTTAAAAAATTAACCAAAGTATAACTCTTTAAGGCTAAATGGAACCTCTTAATTTTACCTTTTAATTTCTCTGAACAACAACTAAAGGATGGTATGATCTTTTCTACATCTTTTTTAATGTAGTTGAGTTTTTATATATCATAAGTATTTACAGTGCCAGAGAGTTTCAATTCAATGATGTATTATATTAGGTTAGGTTTCAAGAACTGAAAATCAAAAGGAATAACATAAATGCATGGTCAGTTTTGGACTGCAAGAAAATAAAAAACCAAAAATGTCTAGGTCCAGGTGCAATTACTAAATTACATAGTCAATATGCACACCAGAAATTATATATCTTAGCCAAAGGAAGACAATGAAATTAAAATGAAGGTTGATCGGAAGGGCTTATGTCAACTGTGAGTATAGTAGGTACTTGCCTGAGAAACATGATTGCTGGAATAGATAAAATTTTCAGGTTAATGAATGAGGGAAACATTAAAAACATAATGTAAATAATTGAATACAGTGTTTTACAAATTTCTACATTCAAAATCAATCTAAATTTGCTTGGATGAAATATTGGCATTAATCTTAAATGGACTGAAGAACTAAACAAAGAGCTATAATAGAATGAATGTAAGATGATAAATTGAAAGAAAGTGCTTAGTTTGGAACTGTGAAAATAGGTGGTGACTCCAGTCTTAACTAACTTCTTTAATGATCTGGAAGAAAAAATATGCAGTGTATAAATGGCTTTTCCTCTTTATGCTAAATGACATTGAAATGCAAATAACTTTAAGGATAGAGGGAAAAATACAAAGGTAAATCATGAAATGTTAAATATATACGAAAGAATTCTATAGAAAATCATTAACCTGAGAAGAATACATGCCACAATACATTTGGAAGAGAGAACATGATTGAAATGGTGATTTAAAGGGGAAGAAGAAAAACCTTAGAAAGCATGTACAGCTAAGCACACACAGCTATATGGAAATGCAAACAAAGGATGCACTTGACCAATGGCTCTCTCCACTGCAAGTGACAGCTACTATGGACAGACATACTCGTAAGAGTTTACAGTCTCCAGAGGATTTTCAAAGATCTTTTTGTTGTTCCAGCTTTTACTTTCACAGACTATGCGCTAACCAAGAGCAATGTGGCTGGCCACAGGATCAGAGACCATCTTTCAAGTTTTGCATTTTGTTAAGCGTTCTTCTACCCTCTTTAGCTGTAGAATTCTTTTTCCTCATTTTATTTGCCCAGGTGAATCTGTTCTATTTACACCTTTCTCCCTGGGCAACTCCTGCCCACCAGCCCTTTGGCATTTATTTCTCATGTTTGTTAAGTTTTTTATAAAGTTTTTACCTAGTGTTGTCCATAGCAGTTTCATTATCCTTTCCTTTTCCAGTTCCTTCACCCTGAACCTCTGAGTCTTTCTCTTTATTCTTCTATCCTGAGAATAACATTTTTCAAGCCTTTGAAAAGATTTTACTCTTTAGAGTTGGTTTTTATGTAAAGCCTTTGAACTTTAGGATGGTCCTGTAAGTCACAAATGTTGTGAGCGGAACAACTATTTTTTTTGAATTTCACAGGGAAAAGACACTAGGGCAAAGACAAGAAAGTAATTTCTCATTTGTGTGGAAGGCAAACAAAACCTCTGAACTGTAACGAAGGAAAAATATATAAAATTTAATGTTCTAAGAAGAAAATTATCCACAGAAGAATAAAACAGGAAAATGAAGATCTGCTACCAAGCCATTGATTCACTGATATTGGGGTTAAACAGGCAGCTACTCTGGCAAAAAAATTCACTTCCTCAGCCAACCCTGACTCTGACAAGTGGGATTGCTGGACATGGGAGGTTGTTCTTACTTTTCTTGAAAACTGCAATGCCTTTTCCACATACCATGACTCAGCCTTCATAATTACTTTTTAATTGTATTGTGATGAACTGCTTCTATAAATTAAAAGACACAGTTCCCAATACAAATACTAAACCCCCAAAATTATGTGGATATAGTAACTTTGCAATTTTGCATTCTAGACATCAATACACAGGTAATATTTGTAGCATTTTCAAGAGAAATAAAGAATATAATGAAATTACTTAAATTCAGTCTGGATCTTTGCAGATTAACCGAACTTAATAAAATGCAGGTCAAGCAAATCTGATTTATATACCTTTATTTTATTTTATTTCCTGCATAGCTTCTTGTGTTTGAGGAACTCCAAATTTATGGGAGTCCTTAATAACACCTCAAGAAAAAGAAAGCAGATGCTCATCTCTCTTTGTTTCTTGTTATTTATTTTATATTTTAGAATATGTCACATCTTCCTAGAATAGAATTTTTGTGATTGATTTTCTCTGACTCATCACAGAATAGCTTTTGGTGTTTCAGGGCTTAAACACTGCAAAGTGTATCAACTAATAGCCTGTGGCCTCCTGCCTGGAAACATACCTGAGGCATGTATTAATGGACCAATAAAGCATGGCCTGTCATACCTTCATGTTATATTCCCATTCCATGTGAACAAGCCTGCTTCCACATTTTGCCACAGGCAATCTGGTATTTCAATTCTGTGTCTGTTTTAATCTCTGATAGATTTTATCCACTTTCCGTCAAATCCTGAACACTGCCATTACGAAGAAATTTTTAAATGTTCATTAATGCTTTACTTTTGTTCTGTTTGGTTTTGCAGTGTCTCTTCAACTGAATCCTTTAAAAATAATACATTTATATAAAAATCACACACAGTGTTAACTTGAAAAATTAACCTATACCAATTATCCTTCTTTTAAAAGATCCCTTAGGGCAGATTAGAGTGAAATAACACTCAATGACCAGTGTTTATATATATATGTATGTATATATATTTATCTATATGTATGTGTGTGTGTGTGTGTGTCTGTGTGTGCGTATGTGTGTCTGTGTGTGTATGTGTGTATATATGGCAGGTTAATTTTAGAACAATTTGTTTGCAATAGAAAGGAGATATATAGCCGTTTTGGTTATTATCCATATAAATACAACAATGTGAAAGTATAAGAACATAACTTGAGGAACTGTATAAGGAAAAGTGAGAAAGAGGTAAGAGTAGATAGTGAAGAGGAAGGATACCTGAATCCAGTGACAGGACTTGATTTTTCCAATGTAGCTGTCCATTGGTCCAAGCAATGGCCACAGTCTTGATCCATGAGAGGTATGGAGGCCCATGAAACACAAAGTTCCATGGGTAAATATATGATCATTTCAGGTGGGAACACCCAGGTACCTCCCTTGTGGGGAGAATTTTACGCAGTCTGATGCAACACTGTGGATCATGCACAATCCTCTGGTGGAAGGCTCCAGAAATGAGTCTGGGGGTCCTTTGGGGGTTTTTGATGATTTATGACCCCTTCTAAGACATGACCACCGTCTCTCACACCAGCATAGTTGAGCCAGTTATGCCCCATCAGAAGGGGTGAATACATTCAGGCCTATATGTGAATGTCCTGATACCTCTCCTTGCAGGGAGTTTACGCTTGAATCAGATATATATAGGAGGAAGTTGGCATGATAAAAAGCATTATCCCACCTCACAGGACCTGCTTTTTAATGGCCTCTTTCCTTATCTGGTTCAAACCCCAGCTTGTTGCTACACAAATGTTGGTTTGTTGTGACCATTCTCAGGTGCTGGGTGCTTACCCCGCTTCACATGGCACGTTCTTATGCAGATCAGAGGTTTTACCACCACATACCCAAAAGCTCTGCTCCTCTCCTTTGGTTCTGGGGTGCAAACCTGGCCTCAGCAAAGCACCTACTGTTTTTGCAAATGGCCAGTTTTTTGAGTCATGAACCTTTAACATTTCAGTCTCACACCTTTTCAAAAGACAATATTTCAGATCCAACAGAACCCCAAAATATCACAGAATTCTCCATCTATAGGCCATGCTAAAGAATAACATTTTAAAGACTGGACTTTAGAAATAATAGAGGAGTGCCCCAAAACATACTCTGCAATATCCTCTAGATGAAAAAGCCCTCAATTTTTCACTCTTGCTTTTCTCAAGCCTATGAGTCACACAGCTTTGGGTAGAAAATGTAGGAAAAAAATCAATTACCTCTGAAACATCATTCTGACTGTAGGTTTATCTGAGCTGATCTTAACCTACTAATTTATTTATTTATTCATCAGCAGTATCTATGAAAATTTTATTTATAGCTGCCATATAGCATATACCTTCTGATTAATACATTTTGATTTTTCAACCCAGCCAAAGACTCACCTGTTTGTCTAATAATCCATTGTCAGGTAGTGGAACTGACCCTGGGTGGCAGTGGCTTGTCCCCAAACCAATGTCCCCGAGCACCTCAGATATGTTGAGGCCATTGTTTTGCAGGTTCTTTCCCATGTGTTGGCATCTGGCTGCTGCTGCGTGGTGTTGTGGGGTGTGGTGGAGGGAACCCCCTGACTCCATATCACCTGCCTCCTCTGCTTCCCCAGACTACACCTAATGGCAGGAATCAGACCTGATATACTAACCCTGGAGTCAAACTCAGAGGAATTCCCATTACCTTCAGAAATAATGGATAATCACATTTTAAGCACCAGCCTTGCAGACAGCCAAATATTTCCTCATTCTAGTCTTTACCTTTCAGGTTTTCACACAGCAATGAAAGCTGTTTTCCATAGGATAGCAGTTTTTTCACCCTAGGAATTACTCTGCTTCTGTTTGTATTGGCAAGTGGGCATAAAATATAAAGTGAATTATTTGGCATGAAAGAAATCTATAAAAATTCCTCATAATTATTACTATGACTCCAGTCCAGAACTCTTTGTTTGCATGAACTTCACATTGCTGTTGTAGCTCATTTTCTTTCAAAAAAGAACTTAGAAAAGTTCACCCACATTGGACAAGTTCTGTGAGATTAAAGACAGCACAAAAAGTTGTGAATATTTATGCTTAGAGTGAAACAGTATTGTATATTAGTGCCAGAACAAAATAACTTGATCCTGAGGCTTGCAAAGTATATCCATGACTGCAGTCCTGTCCTCATCATGTTTCCTGACCAAAATACTCCAGCGTAGTGCAAGGTGAGGCCTGGGCTGACTGAGACTCATGTTCAGTATCCTCCCTTTTTTTTGTCAGCTTCAGGACAGAACACCACAGGTCATCTAAACATAAGGTGTATTTCCAGTTTGAAACACTGAATTGATTTTTAAGTTACTGTAATGACCTTCTTGTCTTATTAGAAGATATATTTCCTCACACATCCTTCCTTAAAGAATTATTCAACAAATCTGATACTAAAAGATAGCTGAGAGTCCCCAGCATGTGTATGTAATTTTTCAGTGCTGCTTACAAAAAATGTTTGTTATACTGAAATAATGTGTTTAGTCTAGTAAATATTTATTCAACAAATATTCCCATGATGGTAAATATAAAGATTATCAAAAGGCCCATGGCACAAAAGTTCCTATGACTTCAGGTAACTCATGATTTATGGCATTGTTACTTCCCATCTTTGAGGAAATGAGGCTTGCAACTGACTAATGTTTCTTTTTATTTTGTTTGCTGGAAGCATTTGTAACTTCCTCCTGGGATTTTTTAGAGCTACATTGTATGATATTCCCAAACTATTTTTGCACTATTGTTTTATTTTAATTATAGTTGAACAGAAGTAAAATCTTGGGAATACTTCTAATTTGTTTAACTCCTTCCTGCTGTGTCTTGATAAAATTTATCCTAATTGATTATTGAAAGGAATAGGTCTATTTATAATCTGAGAGATCTCAAGGATAGCTGCTCTCTGTCTGTATAACTTCCATAAGGAATTGTTATCATTT
>VZRZ01007151.1:393154-413995 GCA_013398175.1 Climacteris rufus | reverse complement strand
GGGAGGGGGGGAAGAGTGTCCCTCAGATGTTGATTCCCCCCCCAGTTCCAGGTGATGGCACAGGTCCAAAGAAACGAAGAAAAAGGCAAAAAAGAAAAAAAAAAACCACTGGCCAAAAAGGCAAGGGGAAGAAAAAAAAAAAAAAAACAGAGGGGAAAAACCCCTCTTCTTCTCTCCTCTGTGCTGACCTTGTCTACTGCAGCTGGGAAGAAGAAAAATCCGAGGGGAGCTGTCCACCTTATAAACCGTTCCACTGTGCAGAGATCTGTTCTTTTTGTCCCGTGTGGAAACATAACCTTGTATTAAGGCTCCGCTGATGATAAGAATACAATATTGTAGGAAAATGATACAGCCACCCCAAGACAGGAACAAGCCATACAACACATGTGAACAGCACTGGGGAGACTGCCTGATACCCATAGATTTTCAGCACAGGTTAAAAGTTCTCAAGAGTAGAGAAAAACCCAAGGAGTTTTCTTGATGGACTTTATCCCATGTCACTCTGCTGATTGCACAGAGAGGAGACTGTGGTCACCCAGACACTCCACAGTAAATTCACTCTCCAGCTGCCACATCTGACACCTCTGGCCTCAGCACCTCTGGGCTCTATGCTGCTTCCAAAGCTCCTCACTGCTCCCAGCCATCCGTCAGCACTACCCCAGCTGTGCCTGTGCTGATGAGTGTCTCCTGTACAGATGCCTTTGGGACTCCTAAAAAGGAAGAGGAAAGAGTTTTATATCTTTCTTTAGAAAATAGGAGATCTAATCTATATTAACTAACGAGCACATTCCCACTGGTCCTGGTGGGTGGACTAAATTGACACACAAGACGATGTGGGATTCAGGTAATGAACGTACATTCTTTAAACTGCTTTTATAGCCATTGATGGTGTGAGAATCAGTTCTGTCTTTATTTATGGATTGTCGAGTCGGGAATGAAAGTACAGTAATTCTTTTGTGATGATTAGCAGCCTCAGAGAATGCTTTGACCAGGGAGAAATGCTGATTTGTTTATGAGGTCAGTCAGAAGACATACACCCAACACTGCCTTCCTAGCTGAGTTTTCAGTTACATTCAGTCATTTGTTATCTTACATTGATAAAGTTAATGCAGAGAATCAAAGCCAAGCTTATATCACCAGTAAATATTATGATCACATACATCTGCAGAGCACACAAACTCTGTCTTCACTTAACTAGAGCTTTTAGAAAACCTAAACACAGTACTTGATTTATGAACACAGTATGACATGTTTTGTCTATTGGTGAAATGCAAAACATTTATTTCAATAAGTTTAGAATAAATTATTAAACCAAAAATTATTTTTAGCTGAGGACATCATTCTTAATGATAGCTAACTCTTTGATAGCAATATTTGTTCATATATTTCAAAGTATTTCATTAAGATGACTGAAAGTATTAGAACCTGTCTTATGACAGGGAAACCGAGTCACTCAGTGAGTTACACCTACTTCTTTATTAGTCAGTGAAGCAGTTATAGTGTCAGTTCCTCAGATTTGCATTCCTCCACCTCCACTGAAATTTGTCCAGATCAGCTAGCTACAACCTGTAACGTTGCCTCCAAACACTTCATAAGTGATTTTTTTTTTTCAGTTTAAATATCCTGCCTAAATGCCTGTCCACATTTTCTTGCATAATTTCTCTTAGCACTTTTAGGTATTCTTGACAAAAGAGCTCTACAGATTATCTCCTTGTCTTGTGACCTTCATTCTCTCTTGGCACCTGATCCAAACTTTCTCCAGCCTCTCATGTGATCTGGGAGGGCCTCCCTGTCCAAGTAGAAGCACTACTCCACTTGATGTCATCCACTGCCTCTGTCAGTTGCTCTGAAACTATTTTGTTCCATTTTGACCATGTATTTTAGGATCTTAGAATTCTCTAGTTCTGACATTCACAAATCATTTTTGTTTGTTTGTTTGTTTGTTTTGCTCTTTTATTTAGGAATATTTCACTTTTCAATATTCCATGAACAACCTTTTCTTTGAATGCACCTGCCTGAATACTGTTCATCAGAGTTTAACAATCTTTCATCATCTCTAGTCAGGGAGATACATAAGTAGCCCTAACAGGCTTCACAAACACTGAGGTACTCATTAATTCAGCAGTTCTAAAGTTCTTTCAAAATTGTAAGCCATTCTCATCAAATTGTGGGAGAAATATAGTAATGTGCCATGATGCTTTTACTGTAATGCTAGGTCTTTGATTAATGTAGGCTTTTTAAAGAAATCTTTTCTGGAAGTCTAGATTATCCTACAGAGAATCAATTGACTCACACTATTTAAAAGCCATTTCAACCATCATCTTGGTAACAAACGGTTGCTTTCCTTTAAGGTTTTGATTAATTATTGATAATTACACCTGTATCATTCCAGAATGAACAAACACAGAGTATTTTTGCTGTTTATGAAACAACTTTTTTAGTATCCATAAAGATTAATATCAAGAAATAGATGTAGTCTTAGCTGTGTGAAAACCCATTGTGATTTGTTGCAAAGTAAAAATCTTCTTCCTGCTCTTCAAGGCTTAATGTCTAAATTTTCCCTCTACAGGTTCATAGGTATAAATTTTAAATCTGCTAAAGAAATTTCAATTCAGAATCTTTTTTAAATGAAAAGTAGATTTTGACTAGATAAGTAATTTAATTTTGAAAAAAAAAATCATGCTTTAGACATATTTTAAACCCCAAATCTATAAGCTTTCCAGTAGAATCTCAATGCTTTGCCTGGCTTTTGCTAAATGTTGTTCTATTCTTCAATTCCAGCTGATTTTTCAGTCTCATTTATTGAGAACCCTATAGATATTTTTCAAAGCTGAAAATTTCCATCTCTGAAGCAGTAGCAGGATGAGATCTTTCTCTTACTCTGAAAACTTATTTACATGAACAAACTCAAATTATCTTGTTAGAAATTGCAAGAATAATCGACATTTTTTGCATAAGAATACTCATCAGGTGTTCCAGAATATGCTTTACAAAAACCTTCTTCATTTTCCTTTAGTCCAGCCCTGTTAGCTGTATCTAAAATACATTTGTCAGTGCCCAGTAAAATAGGGACCATAATATTGGTCCTCATTTACCAAAAAATAGGTTTTCTTCATTCAGTGTACTGACTCAGAGGATGAGTTGCTACATGCAAAAAGTTCACTGGAGGAAAAAGATTTCACACTCCATTATTCAGAGACCCCCAAATAATGTATCAGTTCACACCTTATAAAGATCTATTATATGGTTCTTTTCCTGGTAATATGATTAAGTAAATCACCTATAACACCTGCTTATTTTATTAAATAATGGACAGAATTTGGCACTAAAAATGCAGTTTAAATAACTTTGTTAAGAAGCTAAAAAACTCTGTCAGAATAATACAAAAGTATACTTCAAAACAGGACACTGTCCATTCATTATATTTTAAATACAGCTCAAGACAACAAATGTTTTAAAATACAAAAGGATTTTTAAGGCACTTTTCTTAAAGCAGTGATCAATATCTGTGTTTCTAGGCTGTTAAGAAGGTCAGCAGACAGTGTCTGAATAAGTAGATCACTTGCTGTGGTCTTTAGTTATTTTTTGTTTTTTCCATGGAGATTTGAAGGACTGATTGGTAACCTTTTATTTAATAACTTTGCATTTTTTGGCTGTAGTTGACTTTAAAGTGCAATCAAGAATTTTTTATGTGAACAAAGGACACCACCTCAAATAATAATCCCTCCTCTCTCAGATAAATTACTTCACTTTGTCTATACTTCTCTGCTTCCTCTTGAGCATAGTTCCAAATGACTACAAAATCTGAAAGATAGCACAGTCTTCGGGGAACTGACTTCAGAAACAGGAAACATTTATAATTGCCTTAGAACTCACATTTTCACCACTTATTGGGTCAGTTCCTGCCACTTTGAGCCTAACTGGGGCCAATGTTAATGTGACTTATTTACTCTATGGAAGTTTATTGTGTTTTGTTTAGTTAAAAGCTATAAGAGCAGGTTCTGTATAACAGAGTAGTAGCTTCAAAGTAATAGGCCAGGTAATTAATTCTGAATTTCAGTGGAAATTCAACTAAAGTTCTATTGCGGCCATATTAACATCAAATGAGTCTATGAGAATTACTATTCCTGCAATATATATCAAGGAGTTAAGAATGATTAAGCAATTATTGTTAAATGTTACATGATAAAAAGGCAAAAAAGCCTTAAAGAAGTTATTAAGATTTGCCAGGTCCTTACATCATTTGTGGTAACATCTCAAGGCTTGTCTGTATGCAATAGTTAGAGTGCAGCTGGTTAGGGAAAATGTGAATTTATAGCATACTTGATAATCAACAGTAGCTCACAAATGCACAGAGTATAGCTGAAGCTAAGGTTGCTTGTTCTATTTTTGAGTTATAATGAGTTACTTCACATGAAGACACTCTCAATGCTGTATCCTCTGGCAAGCCAAAGAGAAATGCACTGCTCAGTGTGAGTAATATTTGCTGATGAAAACCTTTTCTTTTACATGACTTTTCAAAGAGTAGGAAGAATTCAGTATGGATCACAAACCACAAACTTACATTGTTATAATTCACTGTAATGCAGCTTTGAAATAATTGTTAATCCACTTGTCTTCCTCCCTCATAACTGAAATCATACGGAGGACTTACTATGGAAATTCACATTTCAGTTTATGCAGACTACATCACTGGAGTGAGGAGGGAAGGTAGATCAGGAATTCAAGCAGCTACATTCCAAGTGTGTCTTTTATTTTCATCAAGTTGAAAACCTACAATAGGCTGTGCTTGAGTTAGATTTTGAGTGAACCATAAATGAGTACATGGGCAAATCCAAGGTACTGTAACTATTTCAGTTCCTGCTGACAATGTAAATCTGAACATCTACTTCTGTGCTACCTTTTAGTTCTTGGGTCACTTAATACACCATGATATACATGTGAGATGTATGCATTAACACTAGTCACAAAAATTATCTGTGATTTTTTTCCTAGAGAGCAGCTTGAATGAAAGTCATAGATCTAATTTGTTGGGGAAGATTTGACCCAATTTCATTCTCTCTCAGTAAGAATGTTTCCAGACTGTCAGTCTTCTTCAACATTAGATTATTGTGTCTCATCTCATCCTTTATTTAAAAATTTTCATTTTTAAATATATTTCTACAGTTGTAATTAAATGTAATGAAAACAATTATTTCTCAGGATTGTCCCTGTAACTATTTCTTATTCCCTATCCTTTTTCTTCCTTGTTTCTTTTTCATCCAGACAAAAGAATACGTCAGATTATTGTCAAACAATAAACTCCTAGTCAATATTGGGCTTTCTTTAAAGAAACCTAAATGCATTATTTCCTTATTGAAACTTTCCTATTTTGTGTTGATAAATTGTCACTATGACTGGCTCTGAGATATATGAGATAGTCAATTTTAGAAAATTCTGGCCCCTTGATTGTATATCATCAGTCATTCCAGCTACAGAGTTTGGAGTAGATGTTAAAAACTATTTGATACCTTATGCATTTTTGGCAGGATCATTAGCAAAACAAGAGTCACCTGCAAGCCAGAAAAGTGAAAGCTGGGCACGATTTCTGTAATATTCAACCAAGAGAAATACCTTGTCTACAAAGCTAATTATCCATATTTACCACTAGTCTAAATTTTTTCTGTATGGCATCAAAACTCCCTTGTATGTATGTAAAATCTATGTAAACACCCATCTGCAAAAATACTTAGCTATGCCAGAGGAAAAAAAATCATTTTAAAAGAGTCTGGAAAGAGAAAGAGTGGAAAGAAGACAGGAAAACTCCCCAAACAATAGGGAAAAAAAAGAAAAAGAAATGGCTAGAACAAAAACAAATAAAGAGAAGTCCCAAGGAATTTAAGGGACCTCAATCTGGTCTCCTCAAGGCCATAGGGATCATAACAACTACAAGACATTATAAAGACTGGTGGCAGAGGCTGACTAAAGAGTTGTCAAAACAGCATAGAATTAAGCAAAGAAAATGGCAAAGGTTGTGAAAGATGACCACCAAGATTGAGAAGCCCTTCCTTTCTAAATAGGGTAAAGGAACATACCTGAAGGAAATAATCAACTTGCTTGCCAGAGGTATTGAACTACTGTTGATGTGTTGTCATGACGGATGGTACAGTCATCTAAATCATTTGCTTTCACTTTGCTGCCTGATTACTGCATACCATTAGTCTTATTTAAAAAAAAAAAAGAATTTAGCAGTGATGAGAAAGGTTGTCTCTTCATGTTATCTTGGCACTTGCACTCCTGATATCTCGTGGGAGGTAGAAACTCTACCTCACCTAGGAGCTGCCCAATTTGTTTAAAAAGAAGAAGCTTCTGGAAAGTGTGTGAATGCCAGCCATGACTGGGCAGGAAAACTCTCCTTCTGAAGACCCATAAGAGATTCTGTGGAGTTTAGCGCCTGTAAGCCATGACAGAAGAAATAAGAAAAGAAATAGAAAATGATGAAAGACAGTAATCTGCTTTCAGAGCTCTATTTAATCTTTTTTTTCCCCCTCACACAAAAGGTTTCTGGTTTTTCTACCTTCCTTGCATGTTTGTATAAATATGTATAAATATGTATAAAAATAATGGAGAAACTCCTAGTTTCTAGGAAAAAATCAGAAAAGGTTGATTGGGAACAGCCCCCATGTATCTACCACAATGAGATTTGTCATGAAGGTCAAAGTATATTCCTATTCCCTGGTTAGATAACATTATCTATGAAACTTTAGAGCCAAATACTTACACTTTTAATGAGAAAATATTTGTACAACAGATATATGTAAGTACCTCATTTTCTGTATGTTCTTTTCCACAAATTCATTAACTATAATATTTGTGAAAGTAATCACAAAAGCAGTTGTACACAATTTAAGTTAATTCCTTTAAAATCAAAAGAATATTCATATAAATATATTTGCTGTATTCATCCATTTCTAATTATTACTTACTTTTGACGTCTGTGGAAATCACATAAAGTATTAAAATAGAGTCTGAAGGAGTAAAATATCATTCTTCCACTAGTATGAAATGAACATGCTATTGAGTTACACCCTTTAGAAATGATATAAAATTTTAACTACAAATACTCAATTCAATTATATTGCAGGAAGTCATTGGCCATCTTATTAGTATGATAAAAGTATGGAAATTTTTGCAGTTTAAGAACACATAGGGGGGTACTAATATGTTAATTGCAATTAAAGCCTGATATCTGTTCCATGTAGGAAGTCCAAGCTTTTGGAGATTTTAATGAGAGCAGAAATGTTAATTAAAAGGCTTTTACTTCATATTGCTAAGTCTTGCTGATGAATCTAGTAACTAAGATGACTATTGCTGACAAAAAGCAACCAGCCAGTATCTCTCTTCATGATCCCAAGCCCAAAGACCTATCAGAAGTGCAGTGACTATCCAGCTGGGAGGGTGCTTTTGTGCCCCAACCACTAAGGCTACTTCTTAAGCCAACATTACTTTTCCTTGTTCCCTCATTGCATCAATGAAGCATTGCAATATTAGGTAAGTATGTGATTAGTGGCTTTTGGTACTTCCATCAGAGCCAAAAACACAAATGTTGGGAAGTAATGAATACCCAGTAATTTTTGCTAATGTTGTGGTTGAAACACAAAGCTGCCTTCTCCCTTTTCAATGAAAGAGACAAATCCTGGACTTTCATGCTCACCAGAATGTCCACCCCAGAAGTCAGTACACATCTGGCTTAAGCTGTCTTCTTGCAAAATATACATGAGTTACATTAGCTCTTTTAAAATTTTATTTTATTTATTCAAGTAGCTTGTACCTTACAATATAAATTAATAAACATCTCCACACCAAACTGTCTTAAATTATATCACACTCGGGCAAAATACTGGTCAGCATGATTGATTATGTTTTGTGCAAGCTGAAAACTATAACTACATGTTACAAGCAACAATAAAGAGAATGTTGCAGGCAGCAGCTGCATCTGCCCTAAGCAAACACTTGGTCCTTGCTGTGACAACAGCTGATAGAAAGCTCTTGCCATTTTTTCCTTCCTATGTGTAACCAACATAATCAAGGGTTTTTTTTCCTCTTTCTGCCATTTGTTTGTATCTCTAGTATAAAAGGCACTGGAATACAGAAGAAACACATGCCAGAATGAAAACACATTGCAAAGCAACACCCAAGAGATCCAATAGCAAACTGAGTAATATAGACAGATATTTCTGGCATATGCTTATTCTCTTCCTTTGTGTTCCTTCAATCTGACCTTCACAATGAGCCATGAATATGCTATAAATATATTTAGAAATGAAGTTGAACTTCAGTACTCAGGTCTCCAGCATCTGCATAGAGGAGGTCCCAATCTTTGGTGAAAGTGATGTTTTGTGTCCTCCTCCCTTTGAGCTGTCTGACATTCTCCTCTCTATAGACAAACCAAGTCATCATGTAGGTCACTGTCGGGTGACCTGTGCCACTCAATAACCTTGTGGTTAATTTTGCATTTTGCATCTGAGCTACTAACCAAGAATTTGCAAACAGTGGTCCTTCCTTTAAAAATTATATAGTTAGAGAGCCTTCTTTAGGACCAGAGGTAAGGAAGAGAGAGTCAGATATTAATTCTTCCTTCCTACTCTTTTGTGCTGCACCCCTCTCTTTCAGTTGCTCATGCTGATGTGTATGTCTGCTGCAAGTTCCTAAACTGCACAAATAAAAGTGAATATGTTTTGTCATCTGCTTTACATACAAAGTTAGCAACTTTTCTTCCCAGGCCTTTCATTTTCCTCTTTAAAAGACACTCAAACATATATCAATAGATTTCTTTGTGATTCTAACTAACTGAGTTCTACATTTTTTTCAGCAGTAGTAGTGTTGAAGAATTTGAATTGAAATTTGAAGATTCCTGGCTCCCAAGCCAGCAGGAGATGAGGTTTAATTGCTTGGAAATACATTTGCACAGTTGATTCTGGGGAACAGAAAAAGTCTGTATGTCAAGAGCCTCTAAACTAATCATTTAGCCATAACATGCAGCACCCCATACCTGGGGACAATGTAACTGTTAACAGCTTGAAGCTGTTGAAAAAATAACCAATGAGAAGGTTTCCTCTAATTTTCTAATGCTATTCTTCACCCTGAATAAACTAATAGAAGAGAAATGTCTTATTTTCAATTCTGTCAGTTCAAATGAAAACAATTGGGTGTTCACCTAGTTTTAGCATTGGAATTTATTAGATGTGAGGTTGTTCATTAAGGCAACAATTTTGAAGTTGCTCAGTTGTTAATACACTGGCTATATAAACTCCAGTGCTGCCTTCTGTATCTGGTTACACTCTGGAGACTGGGTTTTGGTTTCCAGCACTATAGATCAAGAATTGCAATAACAATTAGCCATTTGTCACTAGATCTCACCACAGTAGAAGGTCATTTCTGCTGATCATTTTCTCCCTAGAAAGTAAGAGGAAACATAAGAAACTCTTAACATATTGAAAACTGGGATACAGAAAAGTTGGATATGATTTCTGAGAAGATAATAGGGATAAAATTTTGTTTCTTTTTGAGCTTACTGTTTTATTACAGGGCAGGATCTGTATATAGCGACTGTGTCTAGTATAAGTTAGTCTTTTTTTCAAGATTCAGTGAAATGGAAGATCTATCTAATCCCACCAAGAATCAAACAGATTGTGTCTGACTCCTACACAGGTATATGAGAGACGTTGAGAAACTTCACCTGTGCAACACTACACTTCTTGCTGCTATAATTATTTCTTTTTTGTCACTTCCATGAAGGCCAGAGCAGAAGCTTAGGTCTGCCTTTTTCAGTAACTTCACTAAATGGTGAAGTTAGTGAGTGTAACTTTGCACTCACTGGTGGAGGAGCCAGCAGCTCCCTCCCTCTTTGTAGATGCACAGGGGCACCAAAGTGCATCTGTAGGCACAGGGGAGCCTGGCTCCTGAGCTGCTGATTTGGGCTCAGAAGTAGAGAAGGGGTAAAGGACACTCATGTAGAGATTTGCTCTTCTGGCACACAGGAAGCCCATAACAACTCCCTGACCCAAAAGGTTGTCAGTGCTCTGCAATGCCACCTGGACTTCAGTTTTGAAGGCAGCAGACAACTGTGAGGTACTTGGGTTACATGGCAAGACTTTACTCCCTGTTCTCCAGAAGAAATATTTCATATTAAATTTGTAACTGCTTATAAAACATATAAACATAAGATATGTCTGAGCTGTTACTGATTAATTTTCTAATTCAAGTTGTTCAAAGAACAAGGAGGATATAGATGTACACTTAACTCACCTCCAGTTACCACTTGAGAGAAACAATTGGCAATGTTCCCTTGAAATGAAATAGAAATTTAAAATGGAATTTTTTTTTTCATAAAGAATAAGCTGTTTGCTTGTGAACTGCTCAAGGTGCAGGGAGAAAAAGTGTGATGAAATTCAGTTTTGTTAAGAAAATTAATAATTAATGAAGAAAGTGGAAAGATATGACCAGAGAAAGGGTAGACAGCATCTCAGATCAGGTCCTTAGGTTTTAATAGAAAATGGCAGCTGAAAAAGAAATTACAATGGAAGCTTTAAAACTTAGAGGATGTATGTTGTGAATTGATCTTACCTAAAACTGGTATTTGTAATTAACATAAACAGAGAAGTGATGCCTGCTGGTAGCCTTGCTAACAATCAGCTGACAGATAGTTAACTAGCGAAAGGTCAAAGGTCAGGGCTTTTAATCTATAGGTTGATGATCCCTTGGGGACAGTGTGGTCTGAAAAAGAATTTGGTATGCTTGATGCTATTATAGACAGGATCAGCCTGTCAAAATCCATTAGCACTCACTTTTCCTTCAAATAAGCGTTAAGCCAGTATGGTATGATTTTTTCAAAATAGATTTCTTATCATTCTTAGTAATCCTTTATAAGCATGAAACATTTAATTCCTTATACGATAAAAAGTGATTTTTCAATAATTTGTAAAATACACGCTGTATTCTTCAATTAGGTCTATTTAGTACATTGAATATATATGATAGGCTTAAAGTTAAATCGGAGAGTACAAAAAAATAGTCATCTTGAAAGTGCAGCTTAATGTGTGGAGCACAGTGTTATCTTGTGTAAATTTCTTGTTTATAGCAAGACAAAGAGCAAAACAAATCTGAATACTCTATTTAAAAGCAAATCAGAAATAATTTTAGTCCTACTTTATTGCTTTCAGACCCAAAGTGTTTTAACTTGACATTTTCTCTGAATATTTTATATGTTCTTTGACTCTCTAGATAGCTGTAAGGGAGAAAAACTTCATTTGCTTTTCACATTTGTTCATTGCGGTTTCAAAAAACACTTCTTATAATGACCTTGAAAGTAAAGGAAGTTGTGAAGGTTTTTTCTATATGACATTTATTAGTAAGTAATGCAGAAAGAATGCTAATACAATATTGCTGAAATATATAAAGAAATGTATTTTTTCATTATGTTAAAAACCAAGACGTGTAACTTAAATGACAATAGGGTGTGGCATATGTACTGAGATTATTCTGAAAGCTTGTGTTAGAGCAAAGATCAGTTAGGAAAATGTAATAAAAGCAAAATGAAAACAAATTCCTCAGCAGATAATAACATATTTATAGCAGTTACATAATCCTAAGTTTAAGTATGATTTAAATCTCCTAAGTAAAAAGTTATTACAAGCAGCTTTGAATCTGACTTCTGTCAGCTTCAGAACATGCAGCCTTCCATATATTTTCATCCCATATGTCAACCTTTAAAAATAGGTTTGGAAAATAGAATGAAATCTTTTGATGTTCACTATCATAGCTTTGGCTGTTTATAAAAAAAAATCAAATCAATGCCTCCCAATATGTAATAAATCTTGACTTTACCTCCCCATAGATTACATCTGTATGTTCAGAAAGGCTCAGTCAGTCTGATTCATTTGATGGGCAGATGCATGTCATGCAGTACTTTTTGAGAAACTTGTGAGCATCCGTTGGCCATGTCTACTTCGAGCTGTCAGATGGTTTTCTCTTGGGTATCTTCCCATTCTCTGTGCATCAGACCAAAATAATATTTTATTGTTGGTCATAATTAATAATTCATTGAAATGCATCAAATGAACACACATACAAAATAAGGTGGATATAAATCTTATTAGGTCCCTGGATAAAGTCACAGTATGCCTTTGCATTTTGAATTTCCAGGCATATATTATATCATCCAATATTGGAACAAGCTGAGAAATGTAATATAAAAATTTGATAAATTGCTTTCTGTCTGTAAATGAGAAAACAGACTTGTAAAATGTGAAATGAACCATTCTGGCAAAGAAAAATTTGAGTTTAGAGTGCAAACACTGGAGTTAATGGCTGGGGTATCTCTGAGTCTCAGAAGCTGTGGTACACAGGGAGGGTGAAAGTGAGGTTATGGAAGGTCTTCAATATTTTACTTTGAACATTGTTACAGGCCTCAATTAGACAGATTACCTGTTATGCATGGTGCAGTGTGCTGAACAGTTTTAAACTGGCTTGTCCTCAAGGCAAATGGAAGGCAAAGTCAAAAAGAATTACACTCTACACAAATAACAATGAACCTGTTATCAATGCTATAGTGACAAAAATGAAACCTTCCCAGTCCATACACTATTTAATTTTTAACTAACAAAAGAGCTTGTTAAATATTTACTGACCACTTGAATTTCTGTTCTTGTCTAGTCCACCCTTTGGTACCTCAACATGTATGAAACCGTAATGACATTTAATGTTATAATTACTTAACTTTTTCTGATTTGTATTGTTTTATATCTAAGGAAATGTGACAATACAATGAAAACTCCTTTGACATGAAAATTCCTTTGACATGAAAATTAATAAATGCTTTCATTAGGAATATAAAGTATATTTTTAAAATTTGCAGTTCAATTTCATATTTCTAGAAGAAAGCACAGAGAAACAGTAAGAGTGTTTACTAATGGATCCAGGATACAAGTGTTAACTTGCTCTATATATGCTAAATTCCTGAATCTATTTAATTGGTTTATTCGACCAGCCACCTACAGGGAAGGTCACCATGTCAAGCAATCCTGAATGATATTTTGTGAGAATTGGGAACAGAACTTTTAAAGGCTAGAGGTTTAGGAACATAAACCAGATGTCCTCATTCGAAATAGTCTACTTATTAAAAAAAGGTGTAACACTTAGATCTTTTAAAAATCTTACTGTCAGACACACTCCACAGAACTAAGAATATTACTGTTCTGAATGGTATGAATTTCACCAATTTCTGAGATGAAATATGTCTTCTGATCTTTGCCATAAATGCATTACTTCCCTGTTTACAGCCTAATATTGCATGTAAGAATATTATTAACTCAACCAAATGAATATTTTTCAAGATAATGATTTTAAAAATCCCTTTACAAGTTTTTATTTTTATAGTTCAGAATTACTGCAAACAATTAATTCATACATTTGTTTACAAAACTGTTGTTTCAGTCAATAATTTACACAGCATAAATCTAGAAATGATGTTATACTTTAGAGATGTTTGTTGCTTTTTTTTTTGGGGGGGGGGGGGGATTAAGGGGGAGTTCTTTCCAGATATACATGTCTAAAGATGAATCTCTTGTCTACAGGAGCCAAATTAAATGTCATTTAATTATGGGTACAATTTAAATGGATTGGTCAGTTTGTTAAGCTACATTACTGAACTGCCTACATCGACTGGCAGGATCTCATTTATTGCTGTGCTCAAATCTGTGGATAGAAAATTTTAGGACTTTTTAGGAGAAAAATATTGAAGTGTGAATCAATCAACTTACAAGATGTATAGGAAGAGGTAGTCAAAATTTTTTCCATCTTCCACATAGGATATGGAATATTAAACCCATATCTCTCCATTCTGCTTGAACAACCAGTCCATTGAATGTTCAGAAGTTGCTCAGAACAGCAGAGGCTGAAAGCATCTGTTCTCCTTCCATTCTGAGTCCCACCCTTCTTGCTGGGGCCCCTCAAAGGAACAAAGCAGGGAAAAAAAAGAAAAATAAATACCTGATAGAGCAATCAAAAGTAGCAGCAGAACAAAGAAAATGAAACACCTGTCTTTGATGACATACAGCAACTGATTGTCACTAAATGTCTGTAGTTCTGCTTTCTCTGCTATGGTTTACATAGCTACTGACAATTTTCTTATTTCAACTACTTTATGACCTTGAAGGTCATAGGAACTCTGGAGTTGTAATGAACAAAGAGCAAATCCACTGTTTGGAGATGATGTTTTGCCTTCTGCTTGAGCTATATCACACTTGGCCCTCACAGTAACTGCACAGAACAAGAACATCAACAAGATCATGGGCTGCAAAAACCAACCAAAAATTAAAACCACAAAAAACAACTCACCAATGAAAAACCCCAATTATAATTGGAAGAATTTTGCTTAGGTTATATTCAGATGGCTTGCTCTGCTCTGCATTTGAATAATACTTTTTGCAGTGTTCTTTATTCGTAGTGAACTGCAGAGGACTTTCCATTTCTAGGTCAGAAACATTATTCACTCTTCGATGTACATCTCTTTTTTAAAAAAATGCTTGAATGAAATTCTGAGCTGTACCTATTTAAATTGACACAGAAGAAAACCCTGAGCACTGGTACATGTTCAATAAAAGTTTTCCTGCAAAGGATTATCTTCTTTTTTATTTTTCTTAAGGGTGCTGTGATTTGGTTTTGTACCTTGTGAGAGGTTAAACAAGTGTTTTGGAAATGTTTTTTTCCTTCTGATATAAGATCTGAATAAAATATATCTAGCATAACCCATTTCCCAAAATAATATTCTTTTGATTCCTAGTGTTATTTCTTAGAATAAGAACAACAAAATTTGTCATATTTGATAAACATAGAGCTTTCCTCTAAATTGTCCAAAAAGAAGACAAGGTCAAACACATTTATTTACTGATTCTATGCATTTATGGAGATTCCAAGGACCGTAAGTACAAAAATATTTGGTTAAAAAAGAAAGAGAAAATTTTTAAAAGTATTAATATTTTTATAGTTACATGTAAACTTAAAAAAAAATGAGGCAGATAGTCTAACAACCTCCTTTTGCTAGTGTTTCTCTTTATGAGTAATGTTATTATTGTATCTTAAAAAGCAGATAATTTAAATGTCCCAGTTTTTTCTTTGGGTAGTTTATTGTGGTAGCATTTCTTGTGGTGAAACACTCTTGCACTACCAGTGATAAAACAGAAAATTTTGGGCTCTTTTCATCAATTTTATTATTTGGAACTGTGTGCACCTGAGACATAAGTTTCCGAGGATGAGTGTGTGGAATTTTCTTTTAAGTGTGAAAATTATGGATTGGTTCATTCTACATTAGTATTAGTTCAGCCTTCTACTTCAGGATTAAACATGAAGACTATTTAAAGTTAAATATTCTACTGAATATTTACAAGACTTCATTTTTTAATAAATTACATTATTTGTACTTCTTTTATTTTATTTGTGAAATTAATAGTAAATGAGAGACATTATTTCAGAGGCAAGATAATAAATTTCCTTTTGGTAAGGCCTGTTCAAAGAGAGTTTACAGAAAAAAATACATAATGAATCAAAATTTCAGGGCTGAAGAACCTGCAGTGTTTTTGTTCCGTTTAAAATGTCCACTTCAGTATGTCATACTTTCCCCAAACAGGTACCATATTTTAATTTTATTTCAACCTAATTAAAGTAACAATATCAAAATTCATCATGATATGTGAGACAGTGTGAATGAGACTCATTCAATCAATGTAAGGTCATGAGAAAATGTAAATAAATATTTCAAATTAGCACATACACCTTTAGTTTATTAATCCATCATTATTTGCTTCATTGTTTCCAAAAGCCTATTTTGCTTCTCAGTCATAAGAAAAAATAATTTACTTGGTTTGCAAAAGAGGTTATACTAACATGAAGCTTAAAAATACATCTGATGGAGCATTGCTATTATACAGATATCCAAGGATAAGTACTTAGAGTAGTTCGGTGATGAACTGTGACTAGACAGTGTGAAAAGTCTCAGAGAAAAATTTAAAAGCACATGAAGCAAAGTGAGGTTTTAGAGACTCTGCTGGAAAGCCTCATAAGCTGGATTCAGCAGGTCCACCTCAGTTGTGTCTGGCCTTCTGCGAGGAGAGCCCTGCAAATGGAAAAGAAAGTGCTGCAATAGCTTGGATTTTCTTACAACTCTACCTTAACTGTGAAGATATAAATTGCTATTTCATACTCTCTGACCCATGAAGCCTAATTATCGCCTTTTCTTTGTTAAATTGATATCAAATCAAGCATCTTCGCATACTCCAGTATTACTTCTAAATCTCTGCTTCATTCTTGGTTTTGGATAAGAAAAACTGACCTTACTGATATGAATTTGAAACAACCCCAGTGAAGGTCAGAAGTAGCTGGAATAACATCCATTCTAATAAAATTTAATTGGTGTTGGTTGTTCAGAGGATTCTGTCAGTGTAATGCTGGCCTCAGTAGGTCAAGGTCTTGATCTGAATCATTGGTAAAATGCTCACTGACTTTGCCAGAACAGGGATTTTGCTATGTAGTTTGTGGGATGATACAGTCTTTGAACACATACTTGTATAAAATATTTTTAAAAAAACAACTCGAAAAACAATTTCAAACATTTTCTGTAATTATGTTCCTCAATTGTTAATATTTTTTTTCTGTAAGGTCTTTGACTTTAATCATCTTAATGATTTGTGAGAGAGTAGGGCATAACATTCCAGGATTTTATTTAGTTAGATACTGTGCAATGGGAAAAGGTGTGGTTTTACTGAAAGTAATGTTATTCTTTTCCAGTTTCTCTGAGAAAATGTTTTAGACTGTTCACAGTTATCTGTCACCTGTGCAGTTTAATACTGTTTCCAATTATGACAAAGTAAACGTATGCTGTAAAAATCTCTGCTGCTTTATATTCTGTGTGTCACCTAAAAATCTCTGCCCTCTTTGCCTTTTGTACTGCTGTTATGCTCTGGACTGATGGTTTCAATGATTTTTCCCTTCCTGATCATTGTGCTGGATGATTGTTCTATCAAACTCTGAGTCTTTACATTGGTTTCTGGCTTCACACCTTATTATTTTATATTTATCTCATGCTTAATCTGAAACTCTCCAGCCTAAAAAAATAGTGGAGTTCACAAATAAGAAAGGTGAGAAACTCTCTTGGTTAGTGATTTCTGTGTTACAACAGGGTCCTTCTGCCATTTTAGAGCATTCTGTTGTTATCAAGGAAGTAATTCCATCAGTCAGTTGGAACCTTCCTAGATTCAGACACACTCCCAGTTCTCTGTCTCCTCACCTTTTGAAAAACATTGGCTTTTGCGTGAAGGGAATACATCTTGTAGAGCTGCTGGGATTTCAGCAGTGTACTGGCAAAGGTGGTTCTATAAAATTTTTAAATTTTTCTTGTTAAGCATAGAAGTCTAAAGTAAAACTTTCAGATAGTTCTGATTAAAATAGGGAAGTCCTTCAACAAAGCATAGTTTTGAAAGTTCTGGTTGTTAATTTACATGACTGTTTTCATGACCTTTTGGAACATTTGAGAGACATTTAATATTGGGTTATTTCTAAAGATATTACAGGCCACATAATTTACTGGACTCAATGGGTTTTATTTAACTATATTGTTCCATCCATTTTTAATTTTTGAGAATTACTATAGCATTCTTAAAAGCCGTAAAGCATGAATGTTACCAACTCCTAGGACAGCACACATTCTCTGAGGGAAAATCTCAATCCTAGTCCCCAAAACATTACTGATGAAAAGAATATGTTTTGCTTAAGTACTGCTTAGTACAACTGTTAAATGCTTTGTTTGGGCTACATTTTCCTATAGTAGTCAAACATTTCTTTTCATTGTCAGTTTACAAAATACATAATCCTTGAGCTGCCTTTTAAAGAAAGTCTACTGTGCCAATATATATACTTCAATAATTAATGGAATAATAAAGTAAGCCTAGATTTGGCTGTGTTCCCACTAAAAATGCAAGAAAGAAAATTAACAGTAGCTTTTTTCATTTTAATACTAGAATGGAACCAATATTTAAAATATAAATTTAGCATTTAAACATTTAAAAAAAATATTTTATTTTTTTTTTAAAGGAGGTTGGGTTTTTAACGATTATTTCAAGATACTGAAAAACACTCTCCATTAGCATGTCCTTTGTGCACTAATATAAATTGTGTTCAAATTAAGGTTTTGTAAACTGCGAATCAGTTTGGATTTCTCTTATAAGTAATTATTAAAATCTTTTATTTAGCAGTGATTTAGTCTTTACTGATTTCAGTTATAAATCCAGCTTTTTGTCGAACAGAGCTTAGAAACTTCTGATCCTGAGAAGCATGAAAGAAAAACTTGTAAAGAAAGTCTCAATAGACACCAGAATTAGGAGATATAAAAGAGGGAAACAGACTGCAGCAAAGTTGGATTGTTGTTTTACTGGTTTGACTTGGTCTGTTCTTTCTAGCAAGATGCTTATTTGGAGCCCTGTTGTTGCCAAGGTCCTCACTTAAAACCAGGTGAAATAATTTTTAGCAGTAAAATGTATATTACTCATCAGGAAGAGTTCAGTTCACGGTAGTCCTTAACCTTTTCACCCTCATATTCCTTGCTGAAATCTAATTTACGTAATTTTGTTTAAGCATTTGTTGAAGAAAAATTATAGCAGATATACTTGCAGTGTTGTTTAGAATATCTACCTTGTCTTGACATTTTGCACCCTGGCGAAATTGCAATTATAATGCTTTAAGTATAGCTAACATGCCCATTTAGAAGAATGAACATGGCATTGAAAACTGTTTTCAAAAAAACATTTATGGTCCTGCTGTATGCATAGAAAAAACAATTCAGCAATTCAATTTGGTTTTGAAATCAAACTTCAAAGGGTTTTAAGAACATTTATTACAGAAACAGAACATGCATTTAATAGAACAGAAATGCAGTTAAAAATTGCTAAATACCTTTTCCCTTACACTGTTGAGAAAAATATTTTGAAAGAAAAAGAATAACAAGTAAATGCTAATAAGAAATTGAAACTCCCCTTCATATAGCAATAACCTCTCTCACCCTAAATGTAGATATTTTTGGGAGGTTAGTAACTTATGTGAAGAAAAGTGTATTGACATGCATATTTATCAAAAATGAGTAGGAATCACAATCATGATTAAATGTGAAGATGTATTTGAATGCACATTATCTGAAATCTTTCTATTTCTGAATGCTGAATGAGAGACAAGATTTACTAGTGTAAGCAATGACTGATGGTCTGAAAGAGTAGAGTTTAATTCCAGTCTCAGGCTCAGCTTTCCTCCAGGACACTTGGTAAAATCCTAACTAAGCACCTGAAACCTAGAGTTCAGTCATATGCCCGTGACTTAGTTTCTGTTTGCAAAACAAATTTAATTGCACCTCCTTACTCTATAGGATTGTTGTGACAATATATCCATCAAAGGCTGAGGACAGAGGGGACTGTAGGAGCCCAGGGAACACACAGTGGCCTTTGTGACCACTGCACACTGATCACACTCTGCAGCTCGAAGCTGCCAGCTCTGCCCTTCAGTCTGGAAAACTCTGCTGAACTGCAGAGTAGGGAGGTGCCACTCATGCCTGCTTCTCTTTTCCCCAGCATGTTTGGCACTATCCAAACATGCATATTTAGCATTTCTGTGTAGGTCTCTTAACATATCTTGACACTTGCAAGAAAGTCAAGAATAATGCAGACTCTCATTCTTGACATCTGGCCCTCAGTGTCACTCTTCCTTCCTCTTTTACAGCTAAGGAGAAAATTTCTTAGAAAGCAGCACAGCTTCCCTGTAGGCCAGTTCTTTGACAGTCTGTGATATATTAAATAAGAAGCACAACTCTAAATTACTTTGGTATAGCCCCAAAGAAGTGATTGGAATGAAGAAATGTGTCTCACATTACCCAGGTTTACTGAATGGAGTCTTAATGTCCTCTAAACAGAATAAAAATCACCTACAACCAGATATAGGACAGAGAAAACAACTGATCAGTCAGAAGAGAAATCCTCCTCTCTACTGACCCTGCAGCATTGGTGAGTCTGTCTTGGAAGAGCACCTGAAGCTTTCACAGAGGATTGTACAGAGAGGATTCTGCAGAGCAAACAGCATTCTCAATATTATATATTTTTTTTCTTTTTTAGTGCCTTGCTCTTTACTGCATACTAAGATTGATTTTGGCACTATAAGTTATTAGCCCCAGGATGCCCAAAGCCCAAAGCCCTTTGGGTGCTAAAAATCCATTACTGTGGTATTTATTTTGGAGCTACAGACTGGATGAACAAGGGAATAGGATAAGATTTACCCTGGTAGGCCGAAAATTTTCAGGAAACTACACTTCACTGACTATATGGATTTTAAATGTCTTTATTAGAACTTTCATCTAAGTGTTTCCTAAAATCTTACAGTGCTATTATTAAAAATATACAAAATTTGGAAATTGAAAATACAGAGATAAATTATTTGTTGCAGAAAGGGCCTCATAGATCTCAGGGGAAATACAATAGTCTAATGTCTGTTTATACCAGCAGAAGTAAATCATATTTGGTAAGCATAATGTTAGTCATTTGCAAACAGGAAAAATTGTGGGGTTTCTTTTGTTTATTTCAAAGACTTTGCAAATGTACATTGAATTTATTTGAGTTAAACTGAATTGTAACATAGTAAGACTTTGGCTGTAGATGGAAATTCCCTTCTATGTAAACACGGTCTTTTGTTTGCATTTTGCTTTTCCTTCCTTCCTTCCTTCCTTCCTTCCTTCCTTCCTTCCTTCCTTCCTTCCTTCCTTCCTTCCTTCCTTCC
>VZRZ01007151.1:332427-393142 GCA_013398175.1 Climacteris rufus | reverse complement strand
CTCCCTCCCTACCTTCCTCCCTCCCTCCCTCCCTTCTTTTCCCTTCTTTTCCCTTCTTTTCGCTTCTTCCTTGTTTTGACTTGTCTTTCCTCTGTTTTCTACTTCTTTTTATTTTCCTCTTTTTCCTTTCTCTTATTTTTTTTTCTTTCTTTTTTTTTCTTCTTTGTCCTGTAGACTTGGGGAAGTTTAGTACAAAGGCATAATTTGCTTTTCAAAAATAATCTAATTTTCAGTAGGACAGACTTGAAAACCAAAATGAACCATGAAAAATGACAGCTTACAGTCAAAGTCTCTGTGTCACAGTTTCCAAATTATTTTTGTAGTGAATGAATTTTGGATTAAGAGCTCCATTCTGTTTCTCATGACAAGCTGTGAGATTTTTTAACTTTAGATTCCAAGCCATGAGAAAGAATAATCAAATATTGCATTACTTTTCAGAATATGGGGCAAAGAATGTCTATGATCTGAGCTATTAGGAAAAAAGACAGGTTTCAAACTATGTCAGAAAGTACAGTTACTTCAGGAATGGTGAGAATTAACAGAACAAAATGAAGGACAAAAATAAAAGATAAAGAACTGAGTTGCTCCATGTGTTCTTGCTATAATGAAGAACTTTTCCGTTTGAAAACTGATCACAAATGTTTAAGTTGTTTAGGCTCTGAGGTATTTGTTTGTCACAACGGAGTACAGTGTGCACTATATGCTGTGGTGTCCATCAGTTCCACACAGTGTACCCATCATATTAAAAACTCTCACCATTCCTGCAATATATCAATTCTTTAGGAATAACAAGGAAGATTACTTCAGAAAGAAGGGACATAAAACAAAAGGTAAATTCAGCAGGTATCTAGCTATAACTTATTTATCCTGCTGCTGTTATGCTATCTGCCAGATTTCAGGTTTCACTTTTTAGCTTCACTGACTATGATAATTCAGAATATAAATATCAAACCTACATGTCTCAGGTGATGGTACTCAAATTATACATAACAGAAGGAAATCTGTAAATATTTAAAGTCAGTTTGAAGAGTTACTAAGCTGTCACCTTCCTAATAAACCACCATAAGTAGTAGGTCACATCTTGAAAATATTAATCAGGAAAACATAGACAATACGTTCTTTTAATACTCTGTGTATTGTGAAACAAACCTTAAAATGGGTATTTTAAATAAATTAATATTTTCCAGAAAACCCAATCTGACATCCATTCACATTAAATTAGACCTTTGCAGCTAAATTTGGAAGAGTGTGTGTTCCCACACTCTCTTCTGAAAAAAAAAACAAAAAAAACTTCAGTTCTATCCACCTGATTAATACAGTGCAGTTGCTGTACCATAGTGCAGCCAAGGGAGAGATGGATTAATATGTCAGCTAAAATTGACAGTAGGATGACTAGTAACCTGCTTGATATAATTCCATGGGGTTTCAGACCTTCTAGGTAAATGCTCATGGCCAAAAATACTGTTTAAAGCAAAGATAAGGAATTGCTGAAGTACCTTTTATTCTGATACAGAATATTAAAATTAGGGGGGTTGTAAAGAAAAAAAAAATCTCTTTGACAGTTATTAGAGTGCTTAGTTTCCATCTTGTTCCAGAGACAGAGGAGCTTGCTTAGAAAAGACAGTTTTTAGACTAAAAGGACTGTTGATATAAAATGTATCGATTACAATGTTAATGCACTTCAGGGACTTAATTTTTAATCCCAGATGATATACAGAGAAAATAAGAAAAGACAACTGGAAACATATAAAGTATCTATAGGAATGGGTGTTTGGAGTCGTTTACTAAACCTCCATGCAGTGACCTTATGAATGCAGGTGCTACCAATGTAGTTATGTGTCAAGTGAGGCTTATGAAACATCTAATTTTCTTTCCACCTACAATTGACTTTTGGCCCCTAGTGCCTGTCCAGCCAGGTGCTACCTGTCGTGGGATGTGGCTGGGGTCCAGCTCCTCTGGAGGAAGAGCAGGGTGAGTACATGCCACACGGGAATCAATTCCCAGAGCAGTTGTTTTGCTTATCTTTACTTTCCTAGTCCACACTTGGGTCAGATAACTGCTGTCTAAGAAAGAAAGTGAAGTACAAGACAGACTGGTTCAAGTTCAAGCCTTGTCCCTCAAGGCAGTATGAAAGCATTTGTAAACAAAGCCTATGCAGATATTGCTTCAGGCTTCCCTTCTGTGGCTGTTTTATCCTAGTGCTTCAGGTGAAAATCAGTTCCTGTGGATGCAGACTCATGTCAATAAGGTTGGTTTAATTTTTTTTTAAAGATAGTATTTCATATGGCATTAGAAATGTTTTAGGTTAATTATGTAAAATGTACATTTATATATGAAGAGGCTCCATCCCTCTTCCACAAGAACTCAAATGCACACCAAACATGTTGCAAACAAAACCAAAAGATGTATGCTGTAGACTAAGCCTCAGGATGTTATTTGTCCAACCTTACAGAATTAAAGTTTTGAAAATACACAGATCAATGCCTCCTGCATGTTGTCAAATATTAACTCTTCTGCTAGAGCTCTGATTTTCACTGTCTAAACAACTATGTTTCACCCTTCATTCAGAGAATAACCTTTTGTAACTAAGAAGAAAATTAGCAGCAAAATTTTATTTTAAATAGTGACATAAAAACCCTATTTAATCTGCAATAACAATTGCTTTATTTCTAGGAGTTTATTTTCTTAAGGGTATAAATTTGTCACCTGTGGTGTTCTGAAAAACTTATTATACATGACATAAAAATGCAGATCTTTTGGTTAGAAAAAGATATAATTGGAGATAGGTCTCCAAAGAACTTAGCACCCACCCGCACAGAAGTGCCTAGAGTGTGTTAGTATTGGAACTGCCACTGGTTATGAGGAGCTGCCACTCAGCCACAAGGCACTTTGATGTCCTGCCTCTCCTCTGGCAGAGTTTATAACAAGAGAGGCAATGATGTGCTGGCACAAATGGCCCGTGTGGTGCCAGTGGGTTCCTTGGTTCAGGGACAGATAGTACCTTCTCTACGAGGAACTGCCTGGGAACACTGAGGCCACATATCTGCACCTCAGTTTAGTTAGACCCAAAAATTAAGCACATGATTTCAAGATCATAGTGCTTATGTCTGACAAAGAAAGAAAATGTAGAACATCTGCAAGCATGGAAAAGTTTTATGGAGCCAGACGTTGCCCATTCATTACACTTGGACATTTTTCCTATGATATCCCAAGGCTCCTCATCCAACTATAAAGGCCAGACCCTTGGTATGTCTCTATCAATGACTGTAAACAAAATTTCATTTGCTTTAGATTGGTCATCAGTGTAGAGCGTAGTGGCTTTTGCTACCAAGATCTAAGGTGTTCAACCTGGGCAATTATTTGTAAAAGATTGAGCTGGAATTAATCATTTGACTGAACCTAAATATGTATAATATTTCATTTTTATCTTGGCTGAGACAGAAATATCCTAACTCACAGAGGAAAACTAGTAATTTGGAGTGTTTGAGCAAAGGGAAAACATTGGACGGTGCAGAACATATTAATACCTAAGATGCCTCAGATGAGAGTTTCTCTGCAGCAAAAAAACTTAAAGAAAGTGATGAATGAAATCAAAAGGTCTTACAGAAAATATTAGGCTTCTATAGAATTTAGTCCTAAGTTTTAGAATTTCAAAGAAAACCGTGCCTTTTTCATATTTGTTAAGCTGACTACAAAAAGCTATAACATTGCAGTGCATTGTTTTTTACTTCAATGCCGTTGGTGGTTGAAAAACACTAGTTGAAATAGATCTCTTCTATTATATTTTATAGGGCTTTTCCATAGATTCTGACAGTATTTGTAGAGAATAATGCACTAATTTGTTAAGATGCACTAATCATGTACTTTAACTTTAGAAATTTTTCCTTGATTTCACATACACAGAAAAATGGCCAAGCTCAGAATGCTGTTCAGTTGTAGTAAGCTCCCAGCTCCCCTCCTTGTCCATTAGATAGACAAATTATCCATTATTAACAGAATACTTACATGTATAATTTATTCATATAAATTTTGTAGAATGGACAGCAAAATTGGAAGGCATACTTACATAGGAAAATTATTTCCTGAAAGCTGTAGGTCTTGATAGAAAGACAGCAGGTTAATCCATTTCTTGAACAAGCTTTTGAATGTTCCTTAAACTTTGAACCTGAGGAGAACTGAATTTTCTGCTCTTTAATATGGAAAGAATAGGAAAAAATTCTCTTTCCTTAGCAATTATCTGAATCCCTGTAGTAAAACACCCCAAAGGCCTATGCACAGTATACTCTCTCGAAAGGAGCATCCTACAGGGTTTGAAAATTAATACAGATTCCTCAAACATGTTAGTTACAGCATATTCTTCTTTGAAGAGTTAGTAAGGTAACTACAAGGTCGATACTGTGTGTGCCTATGCTTTAACTCCCTGTCAAAACACACCTAAACCTCCCTTGCTGTCTTGCCCCTTCCACCAGCAGCAGAAACAGAACGGATTGACAGATGATGGTAAATTAGAAGCAGTGGTTTGATCTGATTTTGCTATCTAAACCTCACCTGTAGAAAGCCTTCCATAGCAGTCTGTAAAATCCTTTGTCTCTCCATAGAGCACTTTGAGCACTGGGAAGAGGTGAGGAGCTATCAGTGTGGCTGAATGGTTCTTCTGAGGCGGTTGCTTTCTAGATCAATTGTGGTTCATCCTTTCAGCCTGGCGACTCCATGCATGCCATGATGACTCGTTGAAAAGGACCAGTCTCCACACTGGATCCATATGCAATGGTGAAAGACATTAAGCTAATGACAGTAGGGAAGGCTGCAGTGGAGGGGACAGCTGGTTTACCAAAAGTTTGCTTACCCAGGCTCTAACACAAATACTGCAAAGCTGCTGCCTGCTTGGGATATCCTGTCCAGTATGAAACATATGTTAATTTTGCTGTTAGGATCTTCAAACACAGTTCCATGGTGGTCTGCCTTGTCATGTAAGCTTTAAGGCTGAGTTTTAATTTGTTTTCTCTAGAGAAATAAAAACATGACACTGTCAAGATGGCACTTCCTGACTCACATTAGTACGTGCCACAGACTTTCTCATCCCTGCCTGTGCCTGAACACCTGAGTGTTGGGAAGCAGTGCCAGTGGGGATGAGGTGGTGACAGGGTAAATGAGCAAACGTTTAATGCACAATGATAGATTTTCTAATATATACTTTACTGTTCCATAGAAATTACAGATTGAAGAAATCTTGTGGTTTTGAGCATTCCTCAAAATTGTTCCTATTCCCTAAACTCCGCTGATACATTGCCTAATTTAATTTTAAAAGAGTAAAGTGATAGTTACTCACATTTTCCTTTTTTTTTTTTTTTTGTTCTTACTTATAAACTCTGCACACCTGGGATTGCTAAAAGCTTCCCGTTGTTCCACTGAGGTGTTTATCTTTTCTTCCTTATTACTGTTTTGGGGAAGAAAATGTGTATCTGGGGCCAATATGGTGATTACTCACAGCACTCTCTAGTTAAACAGTTTCAGTGGTGTGATTCCTCTGGGTAAAAGTTTGCAAGAATGCCTTTGAACTTTCTCTTGAACAGGGTTTCCTTTATGTTTTTTTTTTATACTGATAATTCTTTATCAACTTAATCCTGATGTGGTATCTAACCTTCATGAATATGATTAGTAGAAAGTATATTTTTTTCTGCTGCTAATATGCAGTATATAGTGTACAAGCATTAGGAAAAATGTTCAGCTGCATAGAAATCTATTCCTTACATACAAACTTTTTCTAGTTTAGAAAAGGTTGATTATGTTTGATGTTGTTCTGCAAAATGATAGTGCTGAATACCATACACATTTTGTATATAAAATATTTGTATTTATTCAACTGTATTAGTTGTCCCAAAGTGTTAAATAACGAAAATCCTTTCCATTACAGTCTACTTGCAAGTCCTTAAAAACTGCTCTATAATATTCTTTAAAGAAATATATGTTTTTCATGGTTCAATTATTGTCATGGCAAATATCCAGACCAGTGAACAAAGACAATAAAATACCGTATACGAAGTTAGAGGCCCCTGAACACTTTTATTATACTGTACACCCTGGAATCAGTGAAAGAGTTTTTAGGCACAGTAGTCTGGGAAACCATCTGGTTTGTTCTGTTTTGAACAAAGAAAGCCATTTTTATATTCGTAGTTTCCCCCCATTATTGGAGGGGAGGACTTCTGCTTCTGCAGTGAAGATTGTGTCAGCACTTCCTTTATTAAATCCATTATAAAAACCAAAAGAGAGACTGGAGAGTTGTCAAGTGTCTACAGGTGGGTGAGAGAGAGGCGTGAGATCAGAGCAGACAGTGACCTTCCTGCTGCCTCAGCTGTGCACATTGGCCCAGCGGAACTCCACAGACTCCAGTGACTTCACCACAGCATCCATAAGGGGATTTCTCAAACATTGCTAAAATATTCACTTAACACTTGGTGTGGTTCTCATCAAAGGAGCAGGAGTCTATCCACTGCTATCCACCAGGCATGTTCCAGTGACTAACTCCTGTCCCTGGGTGAGATCACGTCCCATGGGAGCCATCATTCCGGAAGAGTTGTTGGGTTGGTTTGGGGACAGATGTGGGATGGAGAGAGGGGGGTGTCTGCTGAACATCTGCTTGGGATCTTTCCTGAAACAGTGCCTGAGCTGGAGTGGGGCAGCAGCACAGCAGGTCTCCAGGCCTGCAGTCCCCTTGGGCACGTGATGGCAGCACATAGTGCTGTCCACACTCCCTCAACCCACAGGTAGGGGACACTTGCCCTGGTGAGGACCTGTGCCGGAGCCTTAGAGCTCCTTGTGCTTGGTGGTATCAACACAAAATTACAGAAAACAAGAATGCCAGTGGCATTTCAAAACTCTAAAGACATACACTCTGACTCTGATATACAGTAGAAAAAGATCTTGAAAATGTTAAGATTTATTTTTTTGTTCCACTTCAGAATGAAATAGATTTGGAACTGCATTGTATCCTGTGGGAATTTCTATTCCTGTGAAGTATACAATCACGTTAATTAGTTCTAGCTTTTGTTTCTTAGGAGAATTTTTAACTATGCTTTGTGTTCAACACATTTTATAGGTAGATAAAATCAATATTTCCCGCTCAAAATTCTATTTTGCTTCCCATTAATGGCAGGAATTCTTATAATACATTATATTTTAATTTTTTAAAATTAAATTTTGACTGCTATGTAAAGTTGTAGACCTGAAGCTCTCACTTGCATGGACTCATTTGTACTGGACCTAGTGCAGAGACAGTGTATGGTAACATGATGGGAGCCTTGCTTAAAAGTATAAAGGGAATGGCACTTTTAAAAAATGTCCTGACTTTACCAGTCATCATTGTTGTGGTACAAAGCAATGAAGGTAAGAAAGGACTTTTATGCATAGTACACAACTTAGAGTATTTGAGAGAACTGATGAGTCTCATTCGGCCTTGCTGCTTGTCAAACCTTGATGACACATGAACAACGTATACAGCTCATCTACTCAATGTGTACATTTAGGAAATTTCTTCTTCATCTGACATTGCCCTCACCATAAGTAGCTTGTATAGGAGTTCCCACACAACTGCTGGGCCAAGTCAGCTAGATCAGCTTGAATGACTGCCACAGGTGATTTAAAATAATATTTTGTGTTGCAAGTGACTTTCAATTAAATTGACAGTCAGAATTGCAGCAGTTTTCCTCACAAATAAAAATCTGTTGTGCTTAAACTCTATAAATGGTTTATTTTGATTAATCAAGTCAGTAAGGAGTCTTCTCCAGTTTAATTCATGTGTGTCATTTTTGAACTATCTTCTGTGTCTGCATAGAAAATTACACACTTAACTAATTAGATTAAAAACTTTCTATGTTTGCAGCTGGAAAATCCATCGTTATGGCACAGCTTTGCATGGGAAACAGCTTTCCCATACCATACATTTTTATACTAAAAATAAAAAAAATATTTTTCCCTGCAGAGAATTTGCATGAGAAACTGGAGAAATCACTAGCCAGAATAACCTAACTTTAGTGAAAGTACTCCAGACTCATGTTTGTACCAGGCCAGAATCTTGTTAAAAGCCATGGGAGCATCTCTACTTCTAAGGCTTTTCTCTCAGTTTCAATAGATAGCACCTTGAACTGAAAAGTCTTTCCAATAAGTTTCAAGGAAATACATTTCTTGGTGCTGTGAGAAAAGTTCCTGATCTCAACTTGTGTCTTATGATATTTTAAAATTTCTGCTGCATTTTCTCCTGTATTTTTTTTTCTGTGTATGATTTCAATATGTTATAAAAAAAGTTGTTCTCTGTGAAGACCAGCAGTTTATGGCACTCCAATTAAATGTTCAATTAGTTATGTCATTTCTGTATTTCAGAATCTGGCTCTCATGAATTTCCTGTACTTATTCCTCTTGTATTTGCATTGGGCTGGTATCAAACCATGTACTGATCCCAAACTGAGCACTGCTCTGTGTGAAATTTGGCACAGCAGAGTTATATTGTCTTTGCCATATTTGAGGGCTGCCTTGAGAGAGCATCAGTTCTGTCAGGATTTGTTTCCAATCTTACTTCAAAGTCTTCTAGAGGACAACAAAGGGTGGGGAGAGAAGTTGTGGATGTGGAAGATAGATGACAAAACTTTCCTGGATTGCTGAGATTGCTTCAACACAATCCACAAATGTCCCTAATTCAAAGCTTTTCTCAAGAGCTATGAATATCATGGCACAGCTTTTACACCAAGCAGAGGAGTGACACAGACACTTCTGTTAACTGGGAAATGGCTTATGTAAAACACTTTAACCCTGAATTTCTTTCCACCCATCTGTGTTATCTTGGAGGAATGAATAAACAATATGAGTTAAATTTCTTCATACACTGGGTTGGAGGTATCTTGTACCATTTACTTCAGCTAAAGTCACTGTAATTTAAGTCATCCTTTTGCATTGATGAAACACTCTGAAATATTATGATCTGTTTATCTGGGTGTTGGACCAGACCAGTCCTTCTGGTCTGATCTTGCCAGGGTAGGTACTGAATGGTGAAGTCACCCACATATATGAAATTGCTTGCAGATGGTTAAGCGTGGAAGTTGAGCTTAATCTCCCCATTTCTCTAGCTTTTATGAAACCTATTTTCAGGCATGGGGATATTTTATTTTATTGCATTTACTCATCTTGATTTCTCCTGTGACTAAAGGATTCTTTCCCCAGCTGCTTTGTTCTTAATTGTAAGTGAGCAATTACTTCAGGATGTGTTACTTTTGTAGTATAAGCTATTCCCAGAGCAAAAGGAGCATTGAAGAGCAGAGGGTGTGTCCAGGATATTTCCAAAACTCTACCCGTGCTATTTTTATCTTTTTTTTTTTTCATGCCACAATTTCTTTTATGGTATTAGTCTTAGCAGGGTGGATGCAATGTGATTTTCACAAATGAGATTTTCCTTTCCCAATTATGTTGTACTCTATTTATGGTTGTTCCACTAAAATTTAACTTCTAATGTTGTTTTTGAAGACTTGACAATTCCCTTGTCTTTCTGTTTCTCATGAAAAATGCAGAAAATCAGCTGCATCTCCTTATAGTGTCCATTAAATTCTTTAAGAGATTCCTGTGAAGTCTTAGAAAGATACTCATTAATGAGATATGATTGCCATATCTTGGCTGAGTCCTTAAAGAACCAGTGACCTGTTCATTACAAAAACTAATTTTAGTTTTAAAACTTATTTAGAAAACTCATAATTCAACCAAGCAAAGATCTTATATAAATATAAAATAACGCGGCAAATACTTTATGAATGAGGGTTCCATAAAAGGAGGAAGTTGTTTATAAAAGCTATACAATTTGCTAAGCCTTCATGGATATTTTTGATCTCACAAAATTTGTGCAAAGTCATGCCATTCAGGAAGCACCAATTAAGCAATTTATTTATGCAAATGGTGAATATAGTAAGTTAATTAGAACAGCAATGGGTGTTTGCTAGAGAATCCAAGTTTGGCAGGCTAATCACTCCACTCTGGCATGCTGCATGCCGTTTGTCCCTTAGGCTTCCCATAAAAATCAGTCAAAACTCCTCATAAAAATGACAGATTGCTGAAAACTCAGGAGCTGTGTCCTGAATATGTTCTAAATAGGATTTGGTGTTTTGGGGGGAAAATGGATTTGTAATCAGATGCAGAGACCCAGGAGAGAGAGGACTAAAGCAGACAGGAAGATTAAATGAATATATATGAAGCTTCCAAAGAGCATTTTCAAGTAAGGTATGACTCAGGATTCAAATTTCCTTATATATGCACACAAGACCCAGATTCACAATTTTCAATATCATACTGAATCTATTGAAACCCTCACAAAAATGGCAAGGTAAATGTTTAACTGAAAAAAGGCCTAAAACCCTCTATGTGTTTACCCAGCATTTCATTGCTTTCCACTTCAGGAAGGAGATGATCCTAGATAAGGCTGGTAAAAAATGTAAATCTCTCTGATACTCCAACCACAGAACATCAGTGGTAATCTCTGCTTAAATGTTTTTGAGCTTTCAGATTCAAAGGCTGGCCACAAAACCACTGTGCACGGTATAATTTTAATCTTTTTCACATGCCATGGTGAGGTAGAGTCATTTTCATATACTTGCTGGCACTGTAATTTGGTGTCGGTCATTTCATTCTTTCACAAATAGTCAGTTGATCCTTTGATTACTATTTGCACATTAGTAATATACTCGAATACAACGGTGCCGACTGCCCAGTTTTTCTATTCTGTAGTTCTGTCAGTCAAATAATTTACTAGCTAAATTTTTCAGGTTTTATTGGCTTCTGTTACATTCAAAGGATGGAATAAATTCCATTTAATTGCTCTTATTTTGGCATACACTTGTGTGCTGAGAACATACATTTCACTCTGTCTGTCTGATAATTCTGGCAGCATTCATTGAAATAGCAATATCATGGGTCAGAGATTTGGGAGTAAGCCACAATACACATGGCACAGTAGCTGGAAATTCAGGTTGCCCATAATGCGTGTGTGTGTGTGTGTGGTCCATGTAAAATCATTAATTGATCCTGATGACATGTGGCATCAGAGAGAGAAAGGCACAGAACAGGCAGTCCCCTATTCACAAAGCTATAAGGATGCTACAGTGAATTTAATGTGTTTTCATTGCACCATCCATAACTTTATTCAAAATGTTATCCGGTTTGTTTGGGTTTTTTTCCTGAAGTATATTTCATGTTTAGAATTGCATGGAAAGACCTGCATAAATATATGCATGGGGGAGTACTGATGCCTTTTAGCAGTATTTTTTTATTCTAGATATTTTTCTTTTTTTAATTTTGGATAAATTCTCACAATTAGATCTTTTGCCACACTGATAACTGCCTTGCTGCTCTGATCAGATAGTGGTCAAATGTCTCACATCACTCTGCAGATAAATGCTGGTTTATTTTTATGAAAAGAATTATTACATTCCCTCATTTTGCTGGAATGAACCTATATTTCTTCACTGTTTTCAGCCTTTAGGGTGGGCAATATATTTTAGTCTTTCTTTCTGCAGCTTTTCAGTATCAATCCATCTGCTAAATGGGAACAACATCATCCATTGTTTTCCTTTCTTGCTTTTTTTTTTTCCATTAACACTGATTTTTTTAATGTCAAGAGATACTGAAGATTTTTTGTTTGTTACTGATGAAATGGCTAGTCATCGGTTCATCCCAGGGGAAGAATCACATATCCAAGTGGAAGGAACATATCACCCTTTAAAAGGAATTGATGATTGAAATTTTGATGAAATGTAGCAATGAAAGTGAGGATTACACCTACAATGACCTTCCTGAGAAAATTTCAAGCTCCATATAAATCTCCTAATTACACCTACAGTTCCTCTTTTATAAGTACTACATGTTCTTATGTCGCCTTCTCCTGTAACTTTGTGCTCTCAAAATATTTGTGTGAAATTAAAATAGAAAAAGAAGGCACTTATTGATGTGCAGTCTTTTTTCCAACTGATAGAGAGTACTGGCACAGAAAAATTATTCCAGAAGTCTTCATTACTGGATAGTACATGACTGGCAAGTGACAGCAGAGCTGCAGTGCAGGTGATGGGAAAAAAAATGCCTCACTTAAGGTTTGCTGATGAACAGAAGTCTAAGAGCTTTGGATCCACAGACTTGGCTGTGGCCAATTTCTCTTTTGTGATTTTCCTATTTTCATTATTTTTTGACATTTCAGAGATGAAGCTTTGTTATATACCACAAAGCTATGGCAGTGGACCAGGGAGATAAGAGTTCACTGAGATACAGAACATATAGCCTAAGAAAATGTGTGAAAAATTGAAATGACAAGGGTGGGTTGATAGCTTGTTGCTTCTGAGCTATAGTACCTTGTCTGGAGAATTAGGTAGTTGGAGACACAGTAAAATAAAATATGTGCTGGCTATGCCTAGAGAGAAAAAGTTGAAATATTTAAACCTCCCAAGTCAGGTAGACAGATTCAGCTTTAATATGGGAATGCTACAGATAAAGCATGGTTTATATAGGTGATGAAGTATCATTTTAAATATGTTATACTGGGCTTGTATACTTCAGTAAATGAAATGAAATGTCAAAAGGATGCCCACACCAAATAAAATACAACAGTGTCTTATTAAATATGATCATATGCAAGAAAACATTATGAAGGAGAAACTAAAGATATTAAGAACTAGAAAAAAGATTGTAAATAAAAACCTATAATACTGATATAATCTAATCTGATTTCTTTTCTACTAGTTAAACATTTAGTTAAATTTGTTAATTAGCTAACAATTAGTTAGTTAAACAATCTTATAGGAATTATTTCCTGTTACCCAAACTAATCCTTCTTTTGCACTGATCTGTTTTTCCATCAACTAGAGAATTAACAGGGTTGTATCTTGGCACTTCCTCAATAGTTCAAAGAAAGTTTGTTGCCTTGTCTGTTAAAAACTAGAGCAAAGAACTTATGTTTAGACCAGTATAATTTTCTTTGTCTCACATAATCAGCCTGCTGTACAAGCCTCATTGGAAAAGGTGGTGATAGGGCCGCCGTTTGCCCTGTTTTTTCACTCTTTCCATCACACCTCAGATATTAATAAAATCCCAGCTGTGCTCCAAAACATTTATTTTCTTCTACAAGCACAGGTCCTGCAATTAGAAATGACCCTAGTAAAGGAGGTTTCAATGAATGAATTTAAAAAAGGCAAAGTTTGAGTTATATCAATTGATTCTTAGGTATGATGAAATAAATTCAGTAAAACTTCTATCAAGTTTCTCTAGCAGCCTTATTCTTCCCTTTGGACTATCCACAAAGAGTATGTCACATCAAAATGCCATATTTTCTGAAACAGCCATATTCTAGCCTGTCAAACTCTGCACTTACATTTTTAAATTAATTTGATTGGATTTAGAGTAATTATACAGTAACCTCATAGCATAAATATCATCACAATGTGTTTTTACTAGATTGAGTTTCACTAGAATCTATGATCCAAATCAGAATCTGATCTTTTTTTCTTAGGTGCATAGTATTGCACAATGCTGAAACTGAACAACATTTAAATAAATAATCCTTTCAAGCACGAGAAGAATGGCATTGATTTTCCTCCAGAAAAAAAAAATCCAACACAATGTGACTAATTTTTGCCTGTCATTTAGAAAAGAAGTTCAGATTTTCTCTGTAAATGTTACTCCCAGAAGTCGAGAAATATTTTCTGAATAATGTATTTTATAACTAAGAAAACAATATGAGATTAAGTAGTTTGGTTAACCAATATCTAAAACAAAGCGAGATTTGTTACAAATCTCTACAATTTAATTCTGAAAATGTTTGGTCTTACTTTACAGGCAATACGTACTTCGCTTGTTAGTAATAAAAATACCATTACATTTCCTTGTGTTGGTGACTTTAGAAAAGCAATGTCTCTTGGGTGTCAGATGAGCATAAGACTTGCAAATATCAATTTACAAATAAAATGACAAGGTTTTATATATTGGATTTACATTTTTTCATTTGAGAGAGCAATCTCCCAACTGAACCTGAGGAAGGGCTCTCCGTTACACCACACTGTGAATAAAACAAGTAACCAAGGCCCCAACAGCTTTCTGAAACTTTCTAATTTAATAAAAGCTGCTGAAATTGACAAATTCAAATGTATTTTCTGTGGCCTCTATGCTCTTGTATTAGAGAACAAAGAAACAAACATGTGAAATCATTGAATAAGAACTTGGTTAGCATGGCATAGAGAGCTCTGGATAAATACAGCATGGCTGGCTTCTACTCTACATGAGTGAGTTCATTTACATACACAAATATTTCCTAGAAGGCTCCTCCACTTTCTATTTATTTACAGCTAATATTTGTTGCATATGCCCTTTTCAGAAGCAACTTGCTCTTCCAAAATCCTTTTTGAGTGTAAAAATACAGATTAATATTCTGCTGTATTAGCACAGCTGTGACCACTGGTAAACCAAATATATGGTACAAGACTCTTTTTTTCCCCCTCCTCTACAATATATTTTGTGGAACTCTAAAGAAGCATTTTTACTCAAATAGAAGAATTTTTAAATAACTGTTTCTATTGCCTAAGAGAATGAGTCCTGTGAGAATAATGCTGAGTACTAAAACTTGTTTTTCATGACAAAGACCACAAACATCACAGAGTTATCTTAATGATTCAGTCACATTGTGGGTGCTGTCCAGAGGAAAAAAAAAAAAAAAGAAGAAGACAAAGTAATATTATCCTAATCCTTTTGAAACCATACCAATTGAATACATTGATCAGTGAGTGTAAGCAGTAATTCCTGAAAATGAGCACTGGGTCTCTCTGGCTTTCTTAATGTTTTCTGCTATCTGACAGAAGAAAGAAGGAAAGCCCAACAATATTCTTCACAGTGGAAATTAAAGTATTCTACAAATAAAAGTGGCTGCACCAGAGGAGTTACACCATGCTGTCTGACGTGCCAACTAAGTTTGTTGCTATATGCCATTGCTTTGCCTCTGCAAGGGTTCCTCTCTCTCAGAGCCCACACTAGAGACTGACTGGAGGCATTTGAGGAAATTTGATACTAGATCACCGGATTAGTGCCAATAGCCACCTACCATCTCTCTGATTTTGCAAATGACTGAAAACACTGTGGACTGAAGTGAATAAAGTCCACTTGTTAAGGAGTTACTGCAGCTGATGTGAGAATAATTATTTTAATATATTCTCATGATATTAACATTAATATGCTAGTTCTATTAAACAGACCACCATGAAAATCTTAATGAACAGTATATAGAAGCCACATTCCATTACAGTACAGTGTAAGGATTCACCTGCTCTTAGCAACAAAATTATGTCGTCCAGTTTTCTTACAATGTGAGGTACAATTATTGGATCAGTTGGAGATGCCATACAGCTTCTAGTATTGTAAATTTTTAAGGAAAGACTAGCAAGATTAATCATCCTTTCAATATTGACACATTTGTTGTTGATATTGCCTGGAGGAGTAAAAGGAGACTTGCTGACATCTCTTACAGTCCTTTTTGTGATTCTAGGGAACTTATTAAATTAGTTTCCTGATAATCTGTTTGAAATACAACACTAAAAAATACTTTATGGCATGATACTAGAGTGTATAAACTAAGATCTAAGAGTTTAAAGAGTACATATCTAATTTTAAAAAGTGTTTTCTCATGTCCAGGGACAACAGATTTTCAGGAGGACAGGACAAATCTAAAAGTAATTTCCCCTCAATTGAAATTTAAAAAGTTGCATAAAATCCTTGCAGGGTTTCTGCTGCCTGCATACATAATGGAAGTACAAAAGGGCAAGAAGACCTAATAGACTTTCCTCCTTTCCCATATAATCCACTTGCAATAGATAAGCAGAGCATAACCCAAAGTAAGTTTATTGTAAGTAAATCTAAAAGGATCTATTTTTAGTCTGTAAAAGGAAGATAACCTTTCTTGAAATTGTGAATTCTTTCTCTAAATTCTCCTTTTTAAAATGTTATAGCCTTAAGAAGAATTGTCTCTATATAAGTTGTGATCTTTGTAAATAATATAACTCAATAGTGAAGTATTTTTAAAATGTGATTTAAGAAACAATCCAAACTGCAGTGGCACTTAATTCATTGCAACTCTCCAAAGGAGTCTAGCAGTTGTCTGTGAGGAGAGAATCTTCCTGCAATAGAATTTCTTCACTTTTTAGAAAGATTTTGTTTTCTATGCCTTTTTTCTTATTTCTGTACTATGAGACCTGACATCTGTCCCTGTTTCTATCTCCTTAACTTGGGAGCCTTGCACGCTGTCATGTGGAAATTCCATTCCAGGTGGTAGCCCTTTGCATGCAGCTCATGTTACATGATATGAAGTTAGTTCATTCCTGTAATTTCATTGCTGAAATAAAAACCCTGCAAGGTTGTTTCTGAAGTATGGTTGGGCTTCTTTTTCCCATCATGAGTAACAGAGAATCAATACATGTTCTGTAACTGGTGACACAGCTCCAGGTTTGGTCACCATTGGCTTGCAATCAGCATGTTGAAGTACATTTTCATGTGGAGCAGGAACAGTAATTTGCTGGGAATATTTAATGCAAGAATGCTCTGCAAGTCTTCACAAAGACAAAGCCTGATCTTCACTTTTCATTTAACTGTTGAAAATCATAACAGTGAAAAAAACAAAACAAGGAATTATGTACAAATATTTCAGTGCCTTGATAGGCCTTAAATGTAGAAGTAAATATTTATCAAAGAAAAACATCTTTCCTACTTATTTTTTATGCATCAGTTCCCATTTTTCTCAATTGATATTCTCCCCTCTGCAGTCACCTCTGTGCTTCTGACTGGTGCTTTCCTGGCACGCACACACATGCTACCACGACACAACATTGTCCACTGCTGTGGACTTGCCCAGCTCCACTGATTTTGGTAGTACAAGGCTGATTTAGACCATCTGACAAACTGACCCTCGGATTCTTATCTTTTTTTTACTGCTGCATGCCAGATAATTTTTTTTGCACTGTTATTTTTGTATTCTCAAAAAATACAAATATTAGTCTGACTAGCCTAATAGAAAATAGTAACTAATTGCTTCAGTTTCATGCCTGAGGAATCTTTAATATGAGCACATTTTTGTTGAAATATTTGAACACATTTACCACACCTTCTCCTTCTCTTAGTAGCTCACCTCCCACTTTAGAACACAGGCACTTAAATAGTATTTACCTGGAAAAGGAAAAGTTGAATGTCCTCTCATGGTTATTTGTTAATGAGTTAAAACTGGTAAAAAGTTAAATACTAATGGGGGATTTTTGTTGTGTTTCTTTTGGGTTTTTTCTAGGTTGCAAACAGTGACCACTAATATTAATACCAATTCATTATATCAGAAGGAAGTAGATCCTACTGTCACTATATGTAGAGAAAGGATCTCATGTTTATGTCTATTGTCTATTTTTTGTGAGAACAAGGTAGGAATTTTTTCCTCAATGAGGACCTGCTGTAATATTCACAGTCATTGAGTGTTTTCTGACCACTCAAAAGCACATAGGAAAGGACAGAAGTCTTTAATGCAAGTGTTCTTTGTTAAAAACTACTGGAAGCTGACCAGGAAGAAAAACACATTCAATGTTTCTTTGAAGTCCAACTTACTAATATTGAAATTATATAAATCTCTTTTCTGGCTTCTTTACCTGATTCATTGGCACCCTAAGTATTTCACAACTCTTTTCTCACTAGCATCTCACAAGATGCCACATATTTGCCAGGTAATTTGTCTCAGAACTGTAACTGATTTGGATCTCATCCCATTTGAAAATTAAAGGACAATAAACCCGATTTTTTCTCTTGCCTTGATAGAATGCAGTTTTCAAAGGTTGTGTTTATGTCTTTTTTGATCAGACAAATTAGTCATTATATCTTCTTAAACAATTCATTAGTTACTAATGGCTGCAGTGACATCTGCTGATGACAGTGAAGCTGATCAAGTAATGCTTTCAGTGTTGCTAAATGCAACCCCTCATAAATTCCTGGGTTTCCAAAGAGTAGAGGAGCAGGCAGAGATTTATTCTTAAGCAATTATTTATTTATTCAGAGCTAAATTCTCTAACATTTCTACCACAACTTGAATGCAGGAGTGTACATGTAATATGAGGTCTATGAGTTCTGTGTTCGGGAGCCAAAGGGGAAAGTTGTAGAGAATTCAGTTTCCATTATCACCTACATTTATGTCTTCCATCAAGGTTTGAGAGGTCACTCTTTCCAAGCATAGACACCAAGAGACCAGAAAGCAGACAATCAGTTTGGGATAGATGGCTCTTGTTCACATAGTAAGGACTCTGCTCAGGTATTGCAATGACCCGAAAACCTGAAAGATATAAGGCAGATTTGCTGGGTTGCTCCTATTCTGATTTTTTTAATTTACACATGCAAATCCCTATAAAGAAATCAGAACCCTGGGTGAGAAATGTTGTCTAATTCTCTAAAAGCTGATCCATACTGACCTTTCCCCTCTGAAGAGGATGGTGAGAAACCTGCTTCTATGACACATGCTGTTCCCTCCTACAATACAAACTGAGCCTGAGCATGTTTGGGAAATGGTGAGTAGCGAGGGGCCGGAAATGTGTTTGGGAGAGTTGTAGTAATCACACCCTATGGAAGAGTGCTCTGGCAACTGATAGGGGCATGAGTATCACTTGGGGACAGTGTCACAAACTACTCAAGGTGTTCAAAAAACTGCCCTACCTCTATGGGCCTGGTCTCTGCTGTCTTTACGGGGTAGGGTGGAAGATAACAGCAGGTCTAGGGGATAATGTTGTCTTACAGGATCCCTATCAGTTATTTCCTTGTCACAGGTAATAGATCTGGTAAGAAAAGAAAACTTCTATTGTTTCTTAAAGCTCTAAGTCACCACTTCACTTTATCCTTAACTACAGGACCTTCTGTGAGCAATGGGAAAACATGGTACTGGAAAAAAAAAAAAAAGTGGAAGATGAGGCCAAGTAGTTTGCTTGTAACATGTAAATAAGTATGTGTATTCTTTTGCTTTATTTCCCAAGTTTATGACCATTCCCACTCCTCTAATGAAACTTTTTTCACCAGTTTGCACATGGTCTCAGAGTACTTGAATGTATCAAACTGGTGAATTTTAAAGGGCACTGGGAGACAGGATGTTAAATTTCCCCATGATTCAAACTGGTTAAGTTGTGTTTCAGAAGAGAACTGAGACATAACAAGACGTACTGAAACCAGTCCTTTTCCTGCCATTAACGAGCTGGTAGAAGGGCTGCAGATAGATTACAGACCCATGTGGAGATTTTCTAAGAGTCCTGAAAGGGTGGCACATGATTTACCCTGTCCAGTAAAGGCACAGTGGACAAATAAAGCTTTTTGGTATATCTAAGCAAGCTGATTGATTTTTGATTTATTTATACTAACAGGTAAAAAACACATTCATATGCCCTTAAATTATTAGAGGAGTAAAACAGTCTTCATGCCCTCTGTGAATAAGGAGATTACATTTTCAAGGAGAAGCTAATCCAGCATATGCTCTTATGGGAACTTTTTATCACAGCAATGTTTTCTATACGTGAACCATTTAGTATGTGTGCCAAACTCCAAGAACGTATTCTCATGCCAATATAGGGATGCAAATGAAGCCCAGTTATAGGCCCAGATCTTGACACCTGTCCTGCACAAGCAGAATGTGTTGCTTGCATGCTTCAGTTTGACAAACCTCACTTCTTGAGTTCTATAAATTGAGCCTCAGGCCAAAGTGTCTGTGAAATTAATGCTTTGGCTCTCCTCATGCAGTCATTAGCATTCAAGCTATTAATAATTTTACAGTCTTTTGTTTTTAAAAAAAATTCAAAATAATTTTCTTTCAGGATGCTTTATTGAAATAAAAATGTTAGTGGTCAAGTTCAATACCTCCATTAGGAAAAGCTTAGATGAAATATCTTGATAAAACCCAGCTTTAGCTATTCCAGGGATAGAGGGGTATTTCTCCCTGAAAATACTTTCAATAAATAAATTTTTATTTTCAGACAGAAAATTTGTAAACTTTGGAAATTTTTTTTTTTTTTACTTTTTTTTAATCTGTGCAAATTCTTGTGAAATAGACAACCATTTCCCATTCATCTGAATTTCAAAGTATTCAGATGATAATTCCACTAAGAAAATTATTGAAAACCCAGTAAGTGACCTCTGAGAATCACTCAGTGTACTGAATTTCTTGATATAGCAGAGAGCAATTAGATTTTAGAAGAAGAAAGAAAATATCTATTACCTGTTCATGCAACTAATGGACACATCTACAATCCAATGCATTTAAGCAGTTCTTAGTGAGTTAGTAATTGCCATTCTCTTACAAAAATAGCAATTTTCTCATACCTTTGTAATACAGAAGTAGTTTTCTTGTGTGAATGTCTGCATCTGCAATTATTCGTATTGACGGACTTGAATTTTTATAAAAGGTTTTTTTTCTAGCAAATAATTTTAACTCAGTTTGTAATCCTGCTTTGCAATTTAAAAGTTGAATGAATGTTTCTAGACTCCATTTACACTATGGGAACTATAATGGGAGTGATTTCCCAGCCCACTGAATTTAGTAGTAGAATTTCCCTTTGCTTCTTTCTGTCTAAACTCCTAGTCCACAATGCTGAATTAACCTTTCTTCATGAAAATAGCTCTTGCACAGGGATTGCCTTCACAAAAAAAGGGAGGGCCACACATCCCTGCAGCAACCTGTTACATACTTAATAGTGTTTCCAAACTACCACTTCTTTGAAGTTAGAACAATGCCAACTAAGCTCTGTGACATCTAATTTTTTATTTTCTTTCTGTATTCTGACAAAAAGAAACTGTCATATTCCATTTGCAGCTCAAGTACAGGCATGAGGGCAAATAACAGCCACAGCTGTTGCATTGCTCATAAAACACTTTTTCACAGAAATTTGTACACGAGATTTTACCATGGCCACATACTACAGTTCACTGAAAGAGAAGAGGTGACAAAAGTCAGCACTTTTTATATGTGGGTGAGTAGTAGAAAACACAGTCATCTTTTTTTTGATTATGATGAAATGCATAATGACGTATATATTCTATTTGCTTTATTTTATCCACTATTCAAATAATCTTATTCTGATCCTAATTTAGTCTTAAGTAATTATCTTAAAACTGAATAGTCTCATTTTGCATAAAACCCCACTCATCTTGCTCTCAGATTTGAATTCTCAATTCCATAACCTATTAATGAACTAGAATTACTGTTATCATGTGTTCAGTCCTGCAGATTCTCTAAATATGGAAAATCAGGATCAGAAAGATTTTCCAATCTGCCTCTCCCACAGACAGTAATGCTTGATTAACTGCTCTGTATTCATTGCTGAAATGTCATTTGGGATAAGATTGCCCACTGCTCTTTGCAAAGTGTGCTGCAAGACCAGCGTTTGGCTCAGTAGCATTCCTGGACAGAAAGTGGCTCTTAGCTTGCCTACACAGCAGTATTTGTGACTCTTTAAGGGCAAAATAATTCTGTTAGATTTGTGCACTGATCTAGACAGATAAACAGAGCCAGTGCAACTGAAGCAGTCTCCATCCCAGTGCAGTCCCTAAGGCCCTCGGTTGCTCAGCAAGGTCAAACCAGCAAACAGAAACTGTGTCAGGATGAGGTTTAAAGCTATCCCCAAGGCACAAGCTTCATCCATCTCTTCCATCCACTGAAAAAGTGGGTGAAACTCATACAGGATGCTGCTTAGAGATGCTTGAGAGACAGAGAGGACATGTGAGAAAAGGGAATTGTTTTTCTCTTGCTGAAGGTTGAAATATTTCCTGTGTTATTAAAGAAGATAATCAGAAATGCTTATTGTTACATTAATGCTAATCATATGTTTCCTTTTGATTGTAATGAGCTTTAGATGATTTTTATAATACCTTAAGAAATACAGTATGGGATGGTTGATTATATTTTAAGATTGTAGTACTTACAATACTTTATACAACCACATGGCTGTAACATTTATGTTTAAATGTCTATATTTCATACCAAACTAGTTATCTCATAAGGCATACAGTATTTTGGAATAGTTATTGTTTCTGTGTTATTTAATGAGGAAAAAAGTAATTAAAATCATTGCAGGTAAGGAGGATAAAGTGTCTCTTCTGCAGAATGACCTGGATCACTGGCCAAACTGGGCATGAGAACACAGTATGCCTTGGAACATGTCAAAATGCAGCATTCGGAGGAGTGACAATTTTGGAAATTCCCTAAAATCAGACTTAGTAACTGATTGAACATGAGCATATTGTCTGATTTCCTGACCACATGACCATGGAGTGTGACATTATAAGTGAATAAATTGCAGAAGTATAGTGAGACTATAATAAACTTTCATGTTTGGTCAGAACAGTATGATAGAAAAACAAGATTAATTTTATAATAACCTGAGGGATCCACCTGTAGAACAGAAATCTGGTAAATAACAAACTGCTCAGTCTAGCTGGTAAAATAACTGAAATTTGAAGAGAAACAACTTGAGATGGTTTTACACACCTTTATCTGCAAGAATTACTAGCTTACTGATGACTGTGACGTAGTTTCTCTCCTTAACAACTGGGAAGTTAGGACTGGTACATTACAAAATTGGGGTTCAATTTCAGATATAAATTAAGAGAAGTTTCAGCTTTACAGGAAACCAGAACAAATGATTAGTCGATTCTCCTGATCTTATAGGGAGTATTTTAGAGTCTAAATCTTCTCCATTGAAGTCAATTGGAAATGTTCCACAGATTCTAGTAGGCATAAGATAAGGCACTTTGGCCCATTAATGTTTGTGCTAAAACATTTCTTATGAATGTTTTTGTCAGTTTTCTTTTCTTTTCTTTTCTTTTCTTTTCTTTTCTTTTCTTTTCTTTTCTTTTCTTTTCTTTTCTTTTCTTTTCTTTTCTTTTCTTTTCTTTTNTATTCTACCTGTATTTAATTACCTTTCTTTTGTCCTGTCAATTATTTTTAAAAACAGTCTTGTCATGCGTAGAAAACCAAAGCAACCTCCGAGGTCTCTAAAATATAATTAGATTGGTGGGTGCACAGTGTCCAGCACATTTAAAAGGTACCTGGAAGCTCAAACTATTAATTTATTTTCCTCCTTTACTTTATTTTTCCCTTTCCCTTTCCCTTTCCCTTTCCCTTTCCCTTTCCCTTTCCTTTATCGGGGTAAAACAAGAATAAAAAGCTAAATTCTCAACTGCTCTAAATTGACCTGTTGACTTTATTAGAGCTTTAGCAAATTATACTATGGTGATTTGGCCCATGAATCTTAAACTGTGGGATAAAATAGGAACTCTCAAAATGTAGAGGTAAACAAAATCATTCTTAGTCAGTAATTAGTCTTCTAAACTTCAAGAACCTTAATGAGCTGCAAGCAGCTGAACTTCCTTGATTTCAATGCATTGCTGCTCATGTTTCATGCTTCTTTATTAGATTAGCTCACAAATTAGCTTACATTGATGAAAAATGATTAAACTTAAACCAATAGAAATTGAATGGCTTAACTGTAAAGGCATTTTAAATTGCTTTTAAAATTAACAATGGATTTATTCACTGATCTTTCCATTCTTAAAGTTTAGCAACAACTTCTTTTTGTGGATGGATTGTGTCTACAAAGTAGTTAAGGGTGTCTTTGTAAAGTGGCATCTCAAGTCTCTTGTCTTCCAGCTCTTCCCTGCAAACTTCATTGTTCCAAGCAGGCTCAGAGACACGTAAGCAGCACAGAATAGCAATGGTGAGAAGTGCATCGTCACACTGTGACTGACTCAGACCCAGTCCCCTGATAAACTGTTTTTTCTGTATATATGATGCAGGTCTGTTTAGAACAGTAACTCACAGAATTATTTCAGAAGAACTTACACATTTCTTTTATTTCTGTGTAGTTCATGCAATTTATTTGGTGATACACTAGAAAAGGTAGAACTCTCAGCTTTATTTGAATGAGTTTGTTTGGATCCCTACAGTAAATTACATTATTCTTACAAGAAAAAATAAACAAAATTGAACAATATGTGTTTAGTATGCTCTAGAAACACAGATGAAATTGCTGGGGTTTGTTTTTCCTGCATATTTTGAAGACTTTCAATTCTATTTTAAGTAAATCCACCTGTTACTAGCAAAACATGCCACATAAACAGCTTAATTTAATTTATGGTATGGAAGAACCACACATTCATTCTTCAGCTGATTTATAGGACCCCAATATAAATTTGAGATGCAAGATGCCTGCAGAAAACACTGAGTTTACAAAAAGATGTAAACCAGTTATGAAGCCCCTATATCCCATACAGGCACAGCAAATCCATAACATTGTGTGGGGACAAATAAAATGGAGCACAAGCTGGAGGGAGCTCCCAGGCTCTTTATGATTCAGAAATGCAGGCCTGCTTTGGAACAGGTTATTCAGTGCCTGACAGGGACCAGTGACAAAGACCCTGGTGCTGCCCAGTACCAGCACCCTTCAGATAACAAAGAACCAATCCAGCCCTCTGATTTCAGCAGTCTTCCAAGGACTTAAATGGATATTATATCAAAACATTTCTTTGTTGAAAGCTAGGCCTTTCCTTTGCATGACACTCAAAAAGAGAAATATAAGTAAAATCTAAACAATTCCTTTTGGTACTTTCCTGCAGTGAATTTCATCTAGACTAAGACATTAATTACCAATTACCAATTAATTAATAAGACTCTAATTACCAAGTATTTAATGAACAAGCATACAAAGAAAGAAAGAGTTTACTACTTTGTATTGTAATTTACTATTATTTACTCTTTGAAAATAAATGGTGAACAGACAAATAATGTGTTTTGAAAACACAGTATTATGGGAAAAATCATAAAGTTTAAACAATAATTAAAGAAAGGTTCATGTTTTTATTATGTATCTAGATTTCATAGCCCCTTAAAGATATTGATTTTGTTATCTCTGCAATCTAGAAGATTGTATTTTTGTTCCCCTGAATAGCCAAGAAAATATTAACTCTCAGTCTTGTTGAAACTACAAAAAGTCTCTGTGTTTTCTTTTGTGGGTAGACATAATTTGTTAAGAAACATCTCTGACAGGATGATGAAGCATAGTTCTTTTATTTTTTCCCCACAGTGTATAGCCATAAGAGCCAAAAGAAAGCTAGTCTTACTGTAACACATTGACAATTAGGTGAATAAAATCCCAAACAAACAAACAAACAAAAACCAACCAACCAACCAAAAAAAAACCCAAAAAACAACCCACCACCAACAACAAAAAAACCACCACCACCACCACCACCAACAAAAAAACAACAACAACAAAAACCAAACAAACCCCAAAAGAATCCAAACAACCAAACAACCAAGGAAATCAGATCTTACAATGGTACCAAACAGAATTCTGAAATAAAGTATACAACTTTCAGGTCTCGTCAGATAGTGGAATTAAAAGCAAAGCACAGCACCTCAATTATTGCAAAATGGATGCTGTCACATGTAGAAATTTCTTTGGCTCCACAGTTGTACTAAAAATTTTAGATTTCTTATCATTATATTTTATTATGCCTCATAAAATGAATAAATGTTTCAAATGTTTGTCATACTCTACACATCAAAGCCTTCAGAATTTTATTCTACATTTTAAAAATATACATGATAATGAAATTAAGCAGCTGAACAGAAAGGATTTACTTGATTCAGCCTTACACTAAACCCCCATGAGATGTATTGGCTTGATAACAGATACTGTATCAAGGCAAGAGCTTTCCAAAAGCCATGAGGTCATCACAGCTTTCACGATTTTTGATATATATTAAATTCTTTTAAATTACTAATCAGACACTCCCTTCCCTGCTTCCCACCACTGACATCATGGGCTGTAGGTAAAGTAGAATGGCATTTTATAGTGCTTTTACTCCTTCAAGATGAGGTTAGATGGCTATTTTAAGTGTTCCACGTGACATTTATTTGATTTTCTTTTTAATTAAGCACTGCCTCCATGCAACACAAAATTCCATTCATTGGAATGGAGTAATGACGGAAAACTTTCAACTATTTTTACTTTTAAAAAAGCTAATTGGTAACTTGGTCCATAACTAACTGCTCCAAAATAAATATAAATTTAACTGCAGAACACAGAATAAAATCAAATTTCCTCTAATAGCTGTAATAGAAATGTTAATGCATAAAAAAGGACTTTTAGTGTTCAAAGAGTCATCTGAAGTTTTCAGAAATGCAAGGTGAATACCATATTAAGTGGCATTCGTTTGTGTTGAAATATATAACATGATTGGGAGATAAGATGAAAATGGGTTTCCCTGTGACAAAATAATACATCTGTCATAATGGTCTTACAAGTTCTAACATTTAAATCTTCATATTTTAAAATTGGGTGCAAAGTTAAAACTTGTTCTGTAAAGCACTCAAAAATTATTCAGTTCAGTGAAACACTGAAACTTTCTGCCAACCTTATTAAAAATGCAATCAGTACCTGGCTTCATGATTGAATCCCTTGAAATAAATCATCAGCCCTGAACTGGAGTGTTCACTTGCTTAGCAGTTTCATATTAGTATTTTGAGAGCATTCCATCTTCACACAGCTTCTAGAGACAGCAAAAGTTAATATATATTTCCCTCTGCAGAACTTCTGGGAGTTAAGGAAATATTATGCCTTTTATACAGATAAAAGCGGTAAAGGTAAGGATCACAATTCCCAAAGGAGTGAATAAGGTGCTTAACATCAAAGGCTGTTGAGGTAGCCAACTACTGAGCATTGGAGTATTTCTGTTTGCCCAGCATCCAGGGCATGACAAGCCCTGGCAAAAGGTGGCCTAATGACATCCATCTCACTTTGTACCAAATAACTTTGTGGGAAATTGCTTTCTTTGGAGACTCCTTGGAGAATTTAGATACACATTCCTTCCCTTTTTCTCTTGTTTGAGATGTACATTTCTGATGTGTCCACATAGGAGGGTTTATACTCAAACTTCCTTCTCTTATTTTAAAACTTTTGGTTTATACTCAAACTTCCTTCTCTTATTTTAAAACTTTTCAATTCCCACTGCTTTTCTTGGGACAGTACAGCTTACCAAATATAGTTGCAAGTCAGTGCTAGCTGATAGTTCTTAAAGATGTGTGTGAGCACTGTTTGTAGTTAAGTCTCTAGTTTAGATGGTTAAATTAGTAGTTAAGCCTTCCAAAGTCATTTCAGGCTCACCCTAAACTTTTTATCCACTACAAAAGTAGCTTAAAGTCTAAGCATCTAAAGAGAGGTGGTTTAAATATTTTGTTCTATAAGCTAGCCCATCATCATAGAAGCACTCTGGAACATTCTGTTCAGGAAATTTAATCCACTTAGTTTTTCAGCCTTAGTAAAACTGTCCCAAAGATCTTATTTTTAGATTTATTTTGCTAGGTCTTTCTCTTTCACTTTGTTTCCTCTATAAATATCACTGGGCTCATAAGTATCTACTGTTTCACTCAATGTAGACATATTAAAGATCTGTCTGTGTTTACAACTAATCATAATGTTTACATGTTTTCCTGATAAGGATATAGACTTTCTCTCCCTGAGAATGGCTTAAGTGAGGCAATAATTATTAATGAATGTACATCTGCTCTAGTGAGTGCATGGCATAAGAGTTTCTAAAGAACTCTAAATGTCTTCAGCTCGGGTTCATGGACTTTATTCCTGAAACTCAAGGAAAGCTGCCAGAAAGAGTTCATTTATCAGACACCTGCAGTCCACAAGTGAACTTCAGGCAGTTCAGTCTGAAGAGGAAGCTGTAATCCCAGATGCTAAATTTCACTGAGATAAGTTGTTACTTTATCCTGCTGCCTCTCATCAACACATACAATGATTCCGATTTTCCTATCACCTGCACTCCCTCAAATGAACATATACTTACCCACAGGGCTGGTACCAAGAAGGGAGAAATCAGGGCTGTTTCTGCAGAAGTCAGCAATCATAGTATAATCCCTCTCTTTCAGTTTAGCAAAAAAAAGGCGGATAAAGAACACTTAAATATTCTTCAGGGAAGTCTCAGCTGGAGTACAGCTGCCTTTATCAACCTTTCTCACAATACATATGCAGCGCCTGGCACAAAAGTCATGTCACAAAAGTAGATGAATCTCGCTAAATGATGCTCTGTGTTATGGCTCTCTTGGTAGATGAACTGCCCTTAGTAGATGCAGGCAATTAAATAAAATGGAGGAGCCACACAGTCAAGGAGGGAAATGCATTTTCTTTTCAAACATTCCTCCTGGCTACACTTGATATATCTGGCTGGATCTGAGAACTTGGCCTGTTAATTTGAATTTAGATATGTATTCCTTCCCTTTTTGTCTCATCTGACATGTACATTTCTGATGTGTCCACATGGAATGGTTTATGCTCAGACTTCCTTCTCATATTCTCCAAATGTGTTTGGAAAGCTGGCCATGAGCATGTCAACAGAGCAGTGTATGCTTAGAGGACAAAGCAGAGGAGAATCCCAATGTGACGCTGGCGGGTTGTGCACATGGACAGCTTGAGCCGGCCAAAGGGAAAGGCTGTAAATCATACTCTGAAGGAGATTGATGATGTTTGTGGAACATGCTCTCAGGGTGCCAAAGAGGTGTTTGTTCCTGAGGCTTAAGAATTATTTTTGTGGAAGGCTTTTATCATTAAAGTTGATGATGTGCCTACAACCACGAAAATAAAATAGCGATGCTTGCAACAGAAGAGTGATTTGTATCCTTTTGCATTACAAAAACCTTCATCGTCCATCCCTTCGACAGTTATGATTTGTTAAAGTTTTCTCCAGGGTGTTTGTAAGAAAGATTTGAATTTATTTTTATGTGATTTGCATATTTATTTCCATTATATATGAAATCTGTAGTATTTAGCAGATTTAGCTCCTAGTTCATACTTAATTTACATACAGGGAGACCTCTTAGACATGTAGTGCTTGTGTACAATAAATTCATTCATTGTAAGAGGCTGGTTTGTTTTATGAGGTATTAATTAAAGTTGCTTTCAGCATAAGACAATTTAGGGAAAAAAAGCTAGTATGCAATAGTCTTATAAAAAACTTAGAGTTACTTATATATCTCAACATTATTATTTTTATATTTGCTAGATAATTATTGAGAAATCATAAAAAATTAATAAAAACATAAATATATAAAATTAGGCACTTGTTTGTGAGACATACATATGAACACTCAAGTACATGTTTTACATGTGTACAATAAAATGGTTAGAAGGAGGATGAAATAAATGCTTATCTTCTGTTCTTACAGATTTCTTGTATCTCTTTTTTTTATTATTTTTTTATGCTAGTATAATGGTAAGAGTAATATATGCCAAATCAATATCTTCTGCAACACCTAATGTAGGTAAGTGGGGGAAAGTCAGTGTTGGTGTGAAAGATTGCTTTATTATCCAATCAGATATCCATTGCGGTGGGTCATGGTGTTGTTTATTTTATGTACACACTTACTAATGCATTTGCAGGTCTAAAAGTATATAGCACTGTTGCCTTAGGTTTTAACCCTCGTATTTTTCAAATCCTGCATTATCTGNGGTGGGGGGGGGCGGGGGGCTGGGGGAATGGTAAAGTTTTAATTGGTAAATCTATGCTGATATGCAAATGGACCAAGCCTATAAAAGTGTGGAGAACTCTTGACTCGTCGTCCATTTTGGGTGATGCCCCAAGGAGGGGGCTTTGTCTGCCCTAAATGTACCTTTGAAGGCCCTTCAAATTAATACCCACCTTTTATTCCCTCACTCCTCCCTGGCCTCAGGTTTTGGGCTAGCCTTTTAGGCATCAGCTTAATAAAACATCAAGAAGGATATGACACATTCCAGTGTAAGCAACAGCAACAGTCTTTACTCATATCCCACAATTTATACATGGCAACACATTAATCATAGTCACTGTGACATTCAATATCTTAAAACTGTGTAAAAATAAAAAAAAAATAATAATTGGGCAAATTGTTTGTTCCTTGCTGCCATTTACTAAACTCAAATTGTACAGATACCTCAACTGTGCATTCCAAAGCTCAGAAACCTCACGCTGACTGAACGAGTGTTGGGTGAAATGGCTGAGGTGAAGCTCATTGGAAACTTCTCACTGACAAGGATGCCAGCAGGATTTTAGCCTGTCATTTTGTCTGTAGTTTTCTAGACTAACCTTAACTTCCAAAATGTTCTAAATCCTGCAAGACTAAAGAAATCTAGCTGCAGCTCTGAAGCATTCTTGTTACCTCTACTAAAGCTGCACTTCATAATTACGGATTTACATAAAACTAAGTTTGTACCAGTAACACAACAAATATGTGCAAGAGACCATTCATCATCAAATAAATTGATTCAGAAAATCATTCCTTTCTGCAGTCTGCTGCTATCTCTTAGAATTTTCATGATGTTTTAACATCTAGAGCAGCAAAGATTTTAATTTGAAAAAAAAATTGGCAGGATACATTACTGTGGTTAATTCAACACATATTTCTATATTGATATCAGCCTCTAGCACACTATAAAGTTTCTAAAGTATTTATCATGGTGGGTTTTTGACATAATCTCAAAGATCCAGTAAAGCTTCTGTTCAGAGGACAGAAAGAGTCCTTGAATGTGCATTGTGTTTGATTCCCTACAAATACTACACCACATAAGCACCATCAGCTGATTAAAAGATTTTCCAGGGAAAATTGGAAGCACAGCAAAGAAGCACTTTCCTTTATAAAATAGCTCAGATTGTGTCGAACACTTGGAAAAAATAAGGAAATTCAATTAGTGAAAATACTTAAAGCTGTATTTCATCATAAGCAAAATCTTGAACTAGAGTAGTGAGAAATATATGCATATAATGATAAGCACATTACTCTCTTATTTTTTGCCCTGGCACATGAAATTTTATATTCAAATAAACACAATTTTTCTCATATATTCCTTTTCATTTCAGGTTTCTTACACAAACATTACTTAATAAACTGTAGCTTTTACATAGCAACTGTAAATAATTATCTTAAAACTGTTAATTTCCTCTTTAAAAAAATCATCTTAAAAAAAACTTCAGTAAAATAAGTTCATTATTGCTCATTCAAAGAAATACTGTCATTTGACCTCTAATTTTCTGTTCAAATCAAATACTTTCCTGGTGCAAGGGATTCTTAAGAAACTGTGTAATCATTGTTTATTTCAAATATTTGTTGTATATCAGGTAAATATTATACTTATATACTTTAGTCAAGCCAAATCTTTCTTGCCAAGAATTTTTTTTATAAGATATATGCAGAGAATTGCCAACCATGGATTCCATATTTGTCTACAGAAGATTACACTTTTCTTACCCACATGGAAAATTAGGGCCACAGAAAGAGGATCACACAAGTCCTCAACAGCACCATTTTTACAAGGACCTGAGTCAACAGTAGGATCAGGAGGACCAGGAGGACCAGGAGGAACAGGAGGATCACAAGTTCCTGAACAGGAAACAAAGAGCAAGATGTCACCCACCCATTCAGTAATGCAATTTGTCAAACAGAAGTATTTGACTTGTTTCTCCATTCTCTCCTCATTTCATTTCCAAAATCCTTTTCCTTCAGCCTGGTTTTAAGTGGAGGTAGATAACAGGTGATGATTTATGCATTGAACCTGGAATTGCATGAAATATAAGAGAGTGGCTGTGAAAGCAGGTTTCTGAAGCTATCTGTTAAATGGTATTTTCCCACAAATGGAAAAAAAATGTTTGCAGGATTTCCATAGTATCCCTGCTAAGACAGTTTTTGAGTTTTAGCTGCCTGTGAATGTGTTGGTTTAACAGATACCTTGGAAAAAATGACCAGTGGTTAAAAGTTTCTGAAATATATTCTCCTTTACTTTCATCTATGAAAATGCTAAATTATTCCAACCAGGTGTCAAATTGTCCATAAAATGTTTGAATCAAAGTTATACATTACTTGGGCATCCCATAATTCTTTATTTCAAACTACAGTTTTAATATTTATCTTCTGCTCTCAAAATACTTACTAATAATTAATTTGTCTGGGGTAAAACTCTTCCCCAATTCATCTCCTCCATCTGCTTGCACATACTGTGAAATTATAATCAGCTGTAATTTGTGACAGAGACGTGCCAAACATTTCTAAAACAATTTGGAAAGTGGCAGACTGGAATACTTGCCAATTTGCACTACATGCAGATGCTATTTCTTCTTCTCGCTTTCCTCACCAAAGCTGGGTTTAAAAAAGAAATCTTGAAGTTCTGTTAAAACAATATTTGTGGAAACCACTCCACATTATTTTGTTTTCCTCCTGAGTTGTAAGAATTTAGGGTCTGAGTCCAAAGCTCATGAGAATCAGCAGAAAAATTCCCATTGATTTGACTGCAGTTAGCTTAGGTGTTAGATAGTTCTTCTACAAATTCCAGATGAACCCACTAATTATAGACACAAAATAAGCAGTATATCTTCTGAGACCTTGCTTATTTATTAATTTACTTCATACTCTAAGGATTAAAGGTCGATTTACAAATATTAGTGACTATTACTCTTCAGATAAATAGCTAGAATTACTTTGGTAGTAAAATGAATGCAATGGGTGTTTGCAACAGGGCAGCTAGCAATTCTTTCCCATTGCTACTCTTAATTTCTCTTGAATTTCAAAACATAATCCACACCTTTATTAATGGAGGTAGATTATGAAAAGATTAAAGAAGTGATTAAACAAGATCATCAAGCAGCAATAAGGCTTGTGGATTATAGGAACTGTGTTAAGTTCCTCTCATGATTGAATTATTTTGAAGTTTCCAGTTCAGAAAAATGTGGATCACTTGAGGTCACCAGTTTCAAGTTACTTTAAACTATAAAGTCGTGAATGGTGAGCAACCTCAGTAGTTAATCAGCTTGTTTCAGACCCCAAAGCTTGCAAACTCTGGTTCATGAACATTGATTATTTGAGACTGAAACTCAAATCTACCAAGAGATCAGTACAACAAACCATCCATATGTTTGAGATGGCTGCACTCTTTCTAGCACATAATGTGACATAGAATTTCTGATTTATGACATATTTGGAGATAGTATAATATAGATTTTAAAAAACAGTATTTATAATGAGTCCTAAATTTTTTTCTTAAGCAGAATGTCTGAAGTTATTTTCTTATTTGAATAACAAAATTCATTTTAAGATTTATTTGTGAGGGTTATGTATGCAGAAATTAGGAAAAATATGAAATAATATAAAACTGTACCAAAAATTACCACTAAATCTTGTATTGCTCTTTGTTTAGAACTATAGGTTCAGTCAGATGTGGTTTTCTTAAACTTTCCTGTTAAACTGAACTTGATACCTTTTAATTTCAAGTAACATATTTATCTAGGATTATGAAAGGAAGAATATCCAGAGTCCTAGATGGAAAGGAATCTTCGGGATGCTGTAAATAGCCCTATCCTTCCCAGTCCCCACCACCCCAGGCAGCTGTGCTGGCTGGACAGGTCGGGGGACACGAGGGGTGACTCAGGGGATGGCAGCAGCCCTGGTTTTATGCTATGTGCCCTTCCTGCCTCTCCTGGAGGGCCACACTGCTGCTGCCAGCTCCACTTTTTATGTGCTGCAGGAGGCTGGTCCTGCATCTCCAGGAGACAATATTTATTGGGCTTTACCTCAGTTTTTGAAGCAGCTCATCTCACCTGTCTGATGCACTGAAAGTAAAAGGGAACTTGGTCTCTCTTGTTGCTATTGTTACCTGTGTCTGCTTTTAGGAGAACAAAGTTGCACACATTTCAAGTCATTAATTGTATGTGGAGCAAAGTGTTTCTACTGCATTGGGAAACCTTGTTTATTCAAGAATTTCACAGTCTTTTCAAGGTAAAGCTCACATCTACAGAAAAAAAATATTTCAGACTTAAATGTGTGCTTAAAAACCCTTCTAAAATGAGGATTTAATGTACTAACAATGCACTTAGGTATGACATTTACTTCCATTTTACAAGGCTGTGCAGGTATTTGAACAAGAGGCACACATATAAGAAATGAATAAATGGAGATTATAGGAGGAAAGCTGGTATATGAGGATCTTTCTGCCAAGCAGTTCAGCTATAGGACAGTACAGGCTTGCCAACATTTTTCAGAATTATTTTCCCTCTAAATGCCATGGAGTGTGTGCTAGAATCGATAAGGGGAAAGTAGCATTAAAACCATATAACCATATAGCAGGCCTTTCTGTTGCCAGTAATCAAATATGACAAATTTTCACCATATGTACAAAACCAAAGATTGCACAAAGAATAAAAGGATGCTGTGTTTATCAGCAGAGATGACAAAGAAAACTAAAACAAATATTTGAGAAAAATAATATGAGCTACTAAAGCAGCATGAGATACAAAACAAGTGAAACCAGTTCCATTTCTTTTTTGAGTGGTTATGACATATATCTTATTGATTTTATTTGCTTAATCTTACTCAGTTTTTCTAGTACATTTACTCTTTCTTTCATCATTTTTCATTTACTCCTCCTTTCACAGTTTTAAGCCCAAACCACCTTTGGTTCAGGAAGACTAAATCTTCCTGTGTAATTAAAAATTGATGCCATTAAGTATAATGTGTACCACGCCTCTCATTTCTAAAACTATGCTTTTTTAAAAAAATTTTCTCAAAACAAATTGGAAATTCTTATCTGAATCAAAAATAGTCACTGATTTATCATGGAATGTCAAAGGATTTCAGTTGCAACAAATCAAATCAAGCCGAAACCCAGGTTCTCTAAGATCTTGAGATATTTATTATAGTGAATAATCAAGTTTACATTGAGAACATTGAGCTTTTCGTTTCTGAAACAGTTTTATATTTGCAGGCATTTTGGTAATACTAACAAAGTTTAACTGTACTTTCTGTTAGTAAATGAAAGATGCTTCTCACGTGACTCCAGGATGTGGGGCTCTTAAATTCAGCAATGTACTGAAAGGCTTAAGGTGCATTAAGTTAACTGGACTGCAAAAGCCAGCTGTTTCACAGGAAAAATGATGTATGACTATATCACTAGTGGAATCAGTCAGCCTATTCCTTATTCTAATTCTTTTAACATAAATTTATATTTCTTATCAAATTTTTTTCAAATAAAAAATATCAACCATATCTACACTTTCAATATAGTACTACTTTTATACTAGATCAAATAATGCAAGAAAACAAGAATTATGTCTTACTGAGACAGCAAAATATGTGTGTCTTTAACTACTTCACCAGATCAGAAAAGAGAACAGATATGTCTCTCAAGCACAGAAAGCAAGTGCACCAAACTTCCACAGCCTCATGCACCACATTTACTGGGCCACCTAATGACCCTTTTTTTGCTTTTGAATTGCATAAATGTATTATATTTTATTTTAAATAATTGATATATTAAACAGAATCACAGACTTTTAGTAATTAAACATACAAAGAAAAGAAAAGAAGCAATATTTTGTGGTGTGACCTAAGATTTGTCTCCTGGTGCAAACTGGTAATACAGTTTGTGAAGAAAAGGCTTAAAGCTTTTAAAATGTTGTCCACTACTATAGTTCCTACAGTTAATTTTAAAATTTCCCCTTTACAATTTCTGTCAAAGAATAACTTATGAGAGTGTCAGCTTTAAGGGCTCTGTAGGAGGGAAGTGCCAGCCATTCTGCGCATACCTGCTCTGTGGTAGCTCTATGTTGGGCAGCTGCAGAACATTTACTTCAGTGTAGGAGAATTGTGACTTCCTTGTAACATTGCCAGAGTGGGAGACTGGGATTGAAATGGGAAAATAATAAGCACGGCAACTAAACTAATTAGTAGGAGGAACCTGTCTCAGATGTGTGAGTAAAAATACTGACTCAAATTCCAATCTCACATACCTTGGTGTAAATCCAGAGTAAATCCATTACATTCAATTTATATGAAGATAAAACTCTCAATGCTAAAACTTTCAAACTTGAATTTATAAGTGGTGAAAATATTTACACCTCATCAATCACAAGTTACATGGTTTAGTTTCTCTAGTGGATTTTCTGCCATTACAATCAACTTTGTCATTCCTATCTCACTGCCTATAAACTGTTTATATTCATAAACAAAAAGGGCCATCTGGGCACCTATCCAACATGTCTTCAAGAAATTACAAAATGCTGGTGGAGCTTGGGCATCTCCCTGTTCTGAGGGGAAACTGGGCAAACTGGTATTGCACTTGTCTGGGAATTCATGCACAGACTTCAGAGCAGCAGTTTGTGGAAGGAATAAAAAGTCTGGCTGACACATCTGACAAGGGAGAAACTCTCTTAACTGATGTGCAGTACGACTACACCAACAAGTTACCACTAAGTAACTGAGAGACTTAATTTAGGATTTGACACATGAATGGAGAGGTGAAGCTTTAAACATAAATCTGGTGCAAATCACACACTGAAAGTTTCATACAAACAAGCAGACTGTACATTTGAAAGTGTGAGAGGCGCTGACAGACAGGCATTTGAAAACATGATAAATGGAGTCTCAATTCATCCAAGGTGAGAGTGACTATTATTGGTCTAAATCAAAGGAGCTGTGAGAGTTTTCCCAGTTCTTGAAGACAGCATTAGTTTGGTTCGGTGTGGCCAACCTATTCTGGATTTCATAACCTTATCATAATAGATTTTTAAGTATTAATTTCCAAAGCAACTGCCCATATAAATTCTGTTGTGTCAGGTAAATATAAAGTCTCTTGACTCACTTTCATTTAAGGAACTGGCTTTTTCAAACTGTGTAAATATAAAGTTTTTACATTTGCTGATGTAAATGCATAACTGCACAGTTTACCTACAGTACTAACACTCTTAAAATATACATCTATTGTAATCTCTTGACAAGCTATCTATATAATCATACACTTCAATAATAATCAGCTTTTTACAATTTTTATATCAGTATAAATCTGTTCATAGAGTTATCATTTCAATACATGTTTTTTTAGCTCATAGGGGAGATCAGTGCTGAAGCTGAATGCTGCCTACATAGAGTAAATTTAACTGTGCAACTATGGAGAAAATGCTTCATCTATTTTATTTCACATATTGGGAGGTTAATTAGAATATACAATCGTGATTAGAGATAGCTAAGAAAAATAGAAGAATCCTGTTTCCATTTCAATTGTAATTTACAAAATACAAGCCTGTGGGCTTGGCAATAACACATAGCCTTTTGACAGGTGTTAAGCTAAAAACTATCTTGTAATGCAAGGTTTTATATTTGACTAACATAAACATATTCATTTTGTTTTTACACAAAGGAAGAAAGCTAGCCACTATTCTGCAATTTTTCTCATTCATGTAATTTGTAAGTTGGATCAAAGTTGACAATGTTTTCAGTCACTTAGCAAAGTTTGAACACACTAGTTCTGTGTTACACTCACATTATCATACTTTATAAGACACTAACAAGAAACTGAACAAGGCAGAACAAATCCCAAAGGTGTTTGATAACAGCATCTCATAAAGGCTATTAAGGAAATTATGCTACCAAGGGCACATTCTCAGATAGATAAATAACTGCTTAAAATTTAAGTTTTCATACAGAGTGAGAAGGGTATTCCCAAGTGGAAGTTTATGCTGATCAGTATGTTCATAAATGATCTGTAAAAGAGGGAAATAGGGGGGTAACAACTTTGCTCATGACACTAAAGATATTCAAGAGAGAAAAGAAAAGATTCAGCCATGGAAGGCTCCAGAAGTTTCTCATATCATGAAGGGTCAGAAGATCAAAAATCATTAAATAAAACGAAAGTAAACAAATGTAAATTGATGCATGGGGGGAAAACTCCTAATTGTGTTTATGAAATAGCTATTTCTGAAATGACTTTCAGGAACGAGAATATGTACAACAATACATGCAAATATTTTTTAAAATCAGGCTCATTCTTTTAAAAGGTAGTATACAATTGATTAAAGTATAAGGGATTATTAGAAAGGAATAGAGATAAAACATAAAGCAACATCCACATCTTAAGCATGTAAGGCTTTTTTTCCTCCTCTTCCACCTTCAGAAACTTAACGTTGGAACTCAGCATGAAGAAAGGTGAGAAGGATGAACAAAGGTGTGGAACAGCTTCTGTACAGGCAAGAGATGTCATTAAATAGACTAAAAGCCCTTAACCTGAAAGGTTGCAGAAAGATCAGTGAAATCATGAGTAGCATGAAGAAGGTGAATTAGTAAATGATTGCTCACTTCAGAAAGTAAAAAAAAAAAGTTACTATAGATAAAATTAGCAGGTGGCAGGTCCACAACAAACAAGAAGCGCTTCTGCAAAGAATGTGCAATTAAGCTGCTATATGATATTGCAGATGGAAAAGTTTGCACGGCTGCAGATGAATTCATGACAGGAAAATCTGCTTAGGACAATTAAATGCAGACACCATTTCTGCAGTTCAGGAACTACCTGAGTCACAGATGGCTGGAAAGTATTCTGCAGAGTATCCCAGCATAAAATATCCCTATCTATTTGTCCCGCTCTCATGCACTTTCATTAGGCATTTGGTACTGGCAAGTGCTGAAAAGAGACGCCTAGCCTTGACAGAGGTGTGGTCTGACTCCATATGGAGATTCTTATGTTCTTATATCAATCTGAATATAATTGGGTAAATGGGAAATATATGTGCTTCTTTAATGAATTTCTTTCTTTATTAACTCATTCAAGATGCACTTGAGAGCTTCTTTGGAAGCTGTACCCTACAAAATCAGGGCAAAAGTCTGATAAGGTCTTAAAAATACATAGTAATCAAATACTTTGTTTCCTTTAGTTTTTGCAGTGGTATATAAAATCTCATTAGTTTTGCTGATTTTTATTATATAAAGACTTCCAATGATTTCGCTAGTAGCAGTGGTTTCAATTTGAATATTTCCAGGTCACAAATATTTTCTACACTAATATATGTACTTTTCTATGGGAACAAATTAGGTCTTGTTCAGGTCTATTTCCAAAATTGAATAATCAGATATTCACTTGATTTGGTTTTATCCAAATTGGCATCTATGCCATTTTTTTACATTCATGCAGTCACAAAGAGAACATTTTTGGATAGAATGCATAGAGTTCTAAATCAGATTTATTTTCCAAATGTACTTTTTATACATATCAAAGTTTTGGTATTTGTCATTTCAATGGAAAATTAAATTATGCACAGCTTGAGTTTAAATATATAAGAACATAAAGACAAACATGCATTGTCCATAAAAAGGATTTTCTACTAAAGTCCACAGGATTAGGTTGGACTTCCTTAAATAGTTTTGTAAAACCTAATAAACATATATGCATCTTTAATAGCATAAATATTTGTAAATCTGTGAATTATGAGCTTGCAAAACTACAAGTCTGCTCAATCAGCATAATTTCAGAGACCAAGCTAGAACTGCTGTTTTCTGTACCTAGCTACATGTGGCTATATGTACTTGTTTTCCATATGTTTCATTTTAGCAAGAATTTTGAATAAAATACTTCACTGAAAAGTTAGCTTTCATCTGAAAATTGAAATTTAATTAAATTTTAATGGTATTTATCCAGATATATTGTTAAATCCTTAGAATTTGATGGAACTGAGTCGAATTGCCTCCACACAGCCAGTTAGTGACATTATGTCTTAACTAATTTACTTGAAGTCAGCTAAAACTAATTTGTATAGGCAAATGGTTCACTTTGTATTTTCACATTAGGGAAACCAGTTAGGAAGATAAAAATTTAGCTCTTAATGAAAAGGTATCTCATTTTACTTTTTTTTTGCTATAATTCTGAATCCTTTGAAGGAAGTTCTGAACCCCCAACTTGTCCACAGAAAGTCACAGAGGTTTTTAAAATGTATCATGAAATTATATAAAAGTTGATTTCACTAACTGAAACCTTCAAGATCTTTAAATACAATTATACTTAAACTGAAGCAGAGCACTAACCTTTTCTATGAGACAATAATTTGCCTGACAGGTGGATGAACTATGAAATTGATAAATGGTTAGATACTACAAAGATGGAACCAGAAGTCTGCCCAGTAAAGCAGCTAATTGAATTGCCATTGTGATAGAGGTCTTTTGGAATCTATTTTCTAAAATGGCCGAAGATGATTAAATGGCTGTATACAAAGAGAAAATATGTCCAAATGGGAAATTGTTGAAAAGGCTTGGGAGACAAAACTGAACAAATGGAAAAAGCCACCTTGATTTTGTCTAGCTCATCAAGCTAGTGTGGGTGACACCACTTTCTGTGTCAGAGGCACGTGAGAAAGAGAGTTGTGGTGATATCTACTTGAAATTATAAAAACCCATTGACCAGGCTTATGATTACAGCTTTTACCTCCAGACTGGACTGATTTGAAGTCTGGTTCCAATACCAACAAGCTTTAGCTATCTGAGTATCATGCCCAATGGCATAGTCAAAATACCTTCAGGACTGCAAGTCTATATCTTTATAAGTCTAGAAGGCTTTGCGTGACTTAAAGCAATTTTTTGTCTAATGTACAGTGTTTGTTCTGCTGGCCTATATTGGATGGGGTTTAATTTATACTGGTCTTCTAAGTCCTCAGAGTATCACTGCTGTTTAAACAAGTTTCAATCCCTAGAACCTTTAAGAGGCTGAAGATTTTTCATAAAATATTAAGCTAATTTCAAATGATGATGAAAAGCTTGTAAAATGCCAGTGGACAGATTAAAAGCAAGAGACAAAGGACTAGCTTCTATCTATAAATAGTTTTCTGGAGTTTGTTTACCTTGTTCTATGAGTAAACATCAACTAAACACAAAATTCTCCTTAAGGAGAAAAATGCAATCTTATTTCTGGACTAGCGCTCAGTGCATAGCTCTGTGGCATGATGCAGTGTAAGGGAGAAATGTGTGAGCTGTTCCCAAACAAGATAGCAACAGGTCTTCATTAGCCTTAGTAATCCAAGGGAACTGTCCTTGACTGGACAATGTCTGGGCTGATACAGACACAAAGCTTCTTGTATTCAAGCTTACTCGTATTGTGACAAGCCCATAGCCTTGAGTCACTCAGGAGCGACACATGAACATTCTCATTTTCAGTGAACAGGCATTAACTTTGGCAAGTGGGCAGTCTAAAATCTGGCATGTTTTTTTCATTCACTGCTGATTCCCAATCCTCAAAACTCTTCACAATCAGGTAGTAGTTTTCATATCAGCCAGGTTGAGGTTGCAAGCTCATATCATTACAAGAGCATTTTATGGTCTTTGAAAGGCCATTGTGACTGTGAGAGGCTCTTGCTGACTGGAAAAAAGCAAACCATACTTATGTTCAAGGTGAGTCAGCTTAACTTAAGTTCCTGGAAAAATTATGAAGTGGTATCCTCCTGGAAGTTATTTGCAATCAGGTGAAGGACAAAAAATGTCACTTGAAAGAGCCAGGGTGGATTTACAAAGCCTAAATTGCTCCTGAACAGCCCAGCTTCCTGCCATGGTGCCCAATTCAGTGAATGATAGCAGTGGATGCTGTATGCCTTGACTTCAGCAAGGTCTTCAACAGTCTCCAACAGTATCCATACAGCTAAATTGGTGAGGTACTGACTAAATGAAATTGGTAGAAAGTTTGCTGACGGTATGGGTGAAAATGAGTACCAAGTCCAGCTGATATCTAGCTATTAAATGTATCCTTCTGTAATCAGTATTGGGACCAACAAATTTTCATGTCTTTTTCAATGACCTTGGCAATGGAATGGATTGCACTCTCAGCAAGTTAGTATGTGATGTCAAAACGGGGGAGCAGTTGCTCTGCTCTCCCACTCCCTTCAGCACTTCTGAGAGTCCTAAGAGTACTCTGCCTGGTTTGGTTCTTTCCTGTCCAGTTTAGGTATTGATGTACTGGAGTGATTCCAAGAGAAAGCTGTTGTGCTGGTTCAGTGCTAGCAAGAGAGTGCTAAAGGGAGATCTGATACCTGTGTTTGACTCCTTAATGGCAAGGGATGCAGAAGACAGGGATAGAAGCTTGTTGGGAATGTATAACAGATCAAGAGGCAACAGACACCTGTTGGAACGCTGGAAATTCCAATCTCATATAAAGCCAAAATTATTTTACTATAAGGTCAAACAGAACAGGAATCCAGAGGAACTGTGGGTTCTCCATCCTGACAAATATTCAAAACTGTACTGAACAGTGCCATGAGCAAACTAATCTGCTTTAAGCAGAATTTTGGACAAGACCTCTGGAGGTTCCTTCCAACCCAGTTTATTCCATGAATCCATGCATTCTTCCATCCCTCTCTCCGTCTCAAAAAAAGTCATATAGAGCATAAGGATCTGAGTGATTTTTTTAAGTACTTATTTTGGAGTTTATGATATATTGACTTTTGGTTAACAGGTGAATTAATATGGCAAAGTATTGTCCTAGTAGATCAAAGAGTCTAAAGAAAGGTATTTCTGACTGACTGATTCAATTAAATAGTACATTGAATTGTAGGATCTTAACAGAAAGGACTTTTTCCCACTAAGGCTTGCATATGCCCTGAAGTATTTTTGCAATGCCTGTTTTATGCAGTGGCTTTTTGTTTAATGTCCCATGAAATTTAAATATATGATTAATATATTATAATGATTAATAAACTCTGTTATTATCTAGGACTGCTCAATGGCAATGATTTTATCATGTGAAGTACTGAAAGAAGTGTGTTCAGAACTGCTCCATTTCTTTTCAAAAAATCCTTCTTTACTATAAAGTGGAAATTGCATAATGACTGGTAAAGTGAGCAAATCTCCAATTCTATTCTGGTTTGCTTACTGGAGAACAAGAGGCGTATCATTCACACTTAAGGGAACACTGCAGACATAGAACCCAGCAAAGGATCCAGGCACAATAAAAGGGATGTGCCCCGCAGTCACGTTGCAGCATGGATAAAAATGACAAGATGTATGCTTGATAGCTGCACTTAGAAGTGAATGAAAGCTCAGCAGACATTAATGCCAGCTTCTGACGAGGATGTTGAAAGCAAAAGCTCACTTCTAAGAGGTCCCCACTTTGTGAGTTTTGCTGGTGCATTCTTGCCAGAGCTGCATACCTGCCTCCACTTCTCCTCACAGGGTTGTGTATTAAATATTGTGCATGCTGTCAATCTGTTGAACTTCTATACAATATGTGCATTTATTGCAGAGTATCTGATAATATCTTCATTCTAATTTCTTTATATGGGTCTATAGAAACTGAATTTGTCAAAAAATACCTGCTAGCTTACACATAAGTGACACACGTAGAAAGAGTGGATATGACTCGTATTAAGACTACAATCATAAATAATAATTTTAAGCTATAAACTCTTAGCATTCTTAAACAAAATTCAATATAGCAATGTTTACCATTATTGGCCTTTGTAGTCCTTGCCCCCTATCACTACCAATGCTCACCTCTGCCTTTTCAGACTCACAGACTTCACCCCTAGCATTGTTGTCCTTCCAGTTCCCCATTTTTGTACTGAAAGGCCAGAGATTAAAAAAAAAGGATTTCTTTTGAAGTTGGATATTTATACTGCACTGCAAATTTGAGAACCCAGGAGGACCAGGAGTTTCTAGGACAGCCCTGACCCAAACAGTACATTAGTGCTTAGCGGAGAGTAGGAATGAAGACCCTTTCTGCTGATCTTCCAGCTTGTTCAGACAGTAGGACAGTCCAACGAGTAGGATTGTTCCTCATAACTGCCCACCTGAGCAGCCTAACCGGGTGAGGGCAAAGGGAAACTGTAGAACTTTGCCACTGAGTCCTTTCTATTAAACCAACAGACTGGGAAATCAGTGCAAGCCCCCATAACACAGAGGACTCCTTGGTCTAGTGGTGGACTAGACCACCAGAAAGCTATGGTGGATTAAAGATGCTTTTGTCTCCTCACATTCTTCTTGAATGTACCCAGCTCAGCTATGGTACAACTGTGGGTTTAGTCCATTGAATTTCTATCAGAACAAAGAATGGTTGCCAACTAATCATTTAAAGACTAGGCAGACTCTGGGATTGAGGCAGACAAAAGCTCTCTAGTGATCTTTATATACCCAGGTACCAGAATCGAACTGCTCATTAATCTTTCTCTAGAACAACCCTGTAGTGTGACCTACATCTTACTTGTGCTAATAATGTTTCTGCATATTTTGGTTCATTTCATGAGTCCTATGCTGAAGACTTCGGTGTTAATAAAATGTATAGTTATACTGGTTTTGACTGCATCATTCATGGTGCCTTCTTTTAGAGGCAAGTTACACAAGAGAGAATAATTTCATTACTGATAAACGTGTTTTGACCTCATTAGCTGAGCAAACAGGAGAGTGTTTGAACCACAGGCCCCTGGATATAGCAAAAACTTGTCTTAGCCTAAAACTATCTACTGTGAGAGTGGAGTCTGCACTGCAGAGATGTTCTTGAGACCTTGGGTGTCCTTTTAAGCCTCCGGCTGAATAGCAAGTGCTGAATGGACACAGAAGTGAAATACCTGAAATTAATCTAAGCCATGTTAACATATAAAAGTAAAAATGCTGCGATTGAAATTAGGTCTCTCCTTGAATGGCAACTGATTTGCAAACAAATGAAGAAAAGTGTCCACCTAATTCTGGTTCAGAGGCCTCACTGTATGAATTCTGTTGAAAGCTGGTTTTGCAGGAATGAATTTGTCAAATGAAATTGCAAATGTTTTTCAAAAGTCTTTGCAATTTTGCTCAACACTGCATATTACCTGATCTGTAAACTGGAAAATTAACAAATCAAATCATAATGTTTATACATAAAATTAGTCTCTATTAAATTTTTTAGACTATTTAAATTCTTATCACTTTTTGAAAGTTGTTGGAATCTTTCCTTCTATGGTTCTAAATAATTTTATGTCTATTTTGTGGGTTTAACAGAACAGATGTATACAGCTGTCCATTTCTCTTAGACTTAAAATATTATATTTAAATCTAAACATAGTTTGGACTTACCTCTCCTCAGATATTATTAAAAAATCCCATTTAATGCTATTATGACTTCATGTAGCGGGTTCATTCACTCTAACCAACCATGATGCATGGGTTTTTACATCCCACTGAGCCTATAAATTGTGTGTCTCAACAGATTTTATTTTATTCATAATATATGACATCAAAACTTTGTAAAAGATTTTACAGATCAAAATAAATAATCTTATGGTAGCAGTGGAAGCAGCCACGTTGCAGTCACTCTTAGGGTCCTGTTCTGCAGAGCTCTTACAGCCTCAACTGACACCACGCACTGAACAAAAGACTTTCATCTCTGTGAAGGGCCTGATCATATATTAGAGGAAAGGAATTACTCTCTTTTCCCATTGAAGTCAACTGGTCTTTGTTTGTTGGCTGTAGATGGATCAGGAATTTTATCAACAAATTTTCAAAGCTACTGTTCAGATTCTGCGAATTTTAAACTGCTGTTCATATAGGTAGGACTTAGTTAAACACTTAGGAATACAATGACTACCATAGTCATATCATCTAACAATTTGTATCATTACATAATTTTATGATGGCCACTGCTCACTGACTTTATAAAGCTAAAGCTATAATAAAAAAAAAATATGGAATTATCCTTCTCCAATGGATTTTTTTTCATTAACTTTGTCTACTAATGAGTGCATTATGACCTAAAACTTCACTATGTCTATACCTTACAGTTCTCGTCCGGTTAAATTGTGTGCATTTTTGTAATCAATGTGCACAATTAAGATTATATTCCAAAATGAATGATCCAGAATAAAATATCTACATTCAACTACAGTATAAAGAGATATGTCAAGTGCAGACGAGTATTGGGCTTAAAGTATTGCCTGCTGCAACATGACTGCTCCAGCTCATGAGATCTGCACTCTTTGTAGTGTAATAGCATTTCTCAGGGTGTCTGAATCTGGCCATAATGGACTCTGCTTTCTTAGTATAAGTACTGCTCTGCCATTGTGTTACAGACATAGATAAGGAACAAGAGTTGATAAATGTGATGTAATTGGGTCATAAACACATCACATTTGGGACTCATCTGGCAGTGGGCATCATGGTGGACAGGTGCTTTCCCTGCTCCTGCATATCCATTGCCTGGGATTGCCAGTAATCCCTCTTCCAAATCCAGTTCTGGCTCTTTTATTGAATATCTCTTGAGGGAAGACAAAAGGAGTAGAAAAATTACTCCTGCCTCTCCTCTTTGTTAAATTTAAGTAATTCTAAATCCTTCCTCCAGACTTTTCAGAAAAAAAAGTTGTCAATGAGCACTCACGGCTTCAACTTATGCATCAGACAGGTCTCAACTAAACAAAGTTTTTAGTCTCTTCTATGGTCTTCTATGGTCTCTTCTAAAATAATCTTCTCTAACTGGCCTGCAGGTTATGGGGGAAGAGAGAATTTTCAATCCCCCAAGATAATGGCCAGCAAAACACCAACAGCAGAGCACAACAAATTCATTGCTAGAATAAGAGAAGGTTCTGATGATGAGAGTAAGGCAAGTACACTCAGGCATTGATCCTACAAGAGCCTTTTTTCCTAAATATGCCTTTTCCCTTAGCGTGTCTCAAAAATGAAATAAAGGAGTTCTTAGACTCTGTGCCTGACTAGACACAGTACACCAGCCCTGAAGTTAAAGCACTGCATTCTGTAAATGGCACTTTCTGATTTCTAGTAAATATCTCAGCCACATATGGGCAGGTTAAATTACAACAGAAAACCAACCAAGAAATGCAGGCCAGCTGTGAAGAGTAAATGAAGTGATAAGATTATTTCTGTATTGGGGAAGCAGAACAGAAAATTGAAATAAGGATTTGTCTGTGACCAGAAGCTGGAGAGACCCTTGTGTCTGGCCATTGACTAATATTGTGTTTCCTCATAAGCTTCATTTATTTCTGCTGTTCATTGAATTGGTTCTTACTAAGATTTTGAAACAGAAACTTTCTGTACTGTATTGCTGCAGCACTGAAAGCTGTCACAGAGGACAGCTGCCCTTCACTTTGCTAGAGACAATAGAGGATGGTAGCATTTGTGTTCTGTTATTATTACTGCTGTCATTTTGTATATTGTTGTTTTAAAACTTTTAAAAAGTCCTTTCAGAAGTTGTGTGTCTATCACATTTCAATTGATACATTCCTTTTATAATGTTTGAAGTCTAGGCAATCAAAGACTTTTTCCACGTAGGGAAGACAATACTTTTTGCGATTTGTTTTAGTTTATACTCTCAAAATCATACAGACAGGATCACAAAGACAAGTTGACCAGAGACAAGGAAGGACATTGTTGCTGTCCTCTGGGTGTGGCTTGCGACCGGCCCATTCCCGCCAGGCCGGGGCCGGGGGGTGCCGGTCCTTCCCCACCCCGCGCGGCAGCTGCCAGCTCGGCAGGGGCTGTCCCCGCCCAGGGGAACAGATCATTGGTTCCCATGCCAGCTACAAACAGCTGGCTCACTGGCCGGTACCCCTGTCAATCATTGTGGTCCTCCTCAGTGATTGGCTCTCCCGACTGCCCTCCCCTCGCCCTGGTTTTATAACACGCTCCAGTCGCCATTTTGGCTGTCTTCTCCGCACCATGTTCCAGGGATGAAAAACCCTGCTGGAGATAAGCGGAAAAGAACCCTTTCTCGTCTCTTTATTTCCCTGCATAAATTAAACCGCTGTGCGTGAGCTAAGCCAAGATCTGTGGGCGTCTGATGCTCGGCTCGCCTCTGATCGGAGATTAGCTAAGGCCTGAGTCGCGCTATCTAGGCAAACGGGACCGACGTAAAAGACTCCGAGTTACTCGAGGTTTCTACCCGCAACAGGACATAATGTGTGTGACCTGTAAAAATATTAACAACAATATTGAATTCACCATTACTGATTAAAAATCAATATTTTAGTGCACTGTGCACTAAAGCAAGTCTATGTCTCAACACCATGTGTTTTCATGCCTTTCTCTCAAGATCTCAAGAAGTACATTTTTAAGCACATATTTTACCATTCTTTTCATGTTTTGTAAACATTTGCAATGATATCACTTGTGAACATCTTTGATGGTGCTTTTTAGTCTTGCTGCAAAATGCTTAAGAATTGGAAACCATGCTGTCTGCTGAACTCGATTCACAACTTACATCTCCATGTGTTATTGTTAGTGCTTAGTAGCAAGTAGAATTATCCCCATCTAGTAGGTGTAACATGGCATCTGTTGAGTCCATTGCCCTCACAGAGAAGCTAGCATGGGTAGTCTCATAGCCAGAAAATTTGTAATTAAGTAAGGCAAGACATTAATTCTCTCTTAAATCTATGCCCATGCTTTTTGTGGAAATGAACAAGATGTGTGGAGAGACAGGTTTTCTCAATTACCAGGGTTAATATTCATGTGCAAATACAGACTCAACTAAACCCCACACATATGTCGTAATGTCTACATTCATCATCCTTGTTTTTTTTCAACTGGATATACAATATTCATCCAAAATACTCATAAAAGACTGACTGCAAAACTCACATTTTATAGCCTTCCCCAGGAATGTTTGCATTAAATTGCTTTAGACTGAGAAAGTTTCATTGTGATCGAGACCCAGGAGACATAAAAGGAACATAAAGTATGGGTCATAGTGTGAGTTTATAAGCTACGCTTCTACTTCATTTATACTATAGTGGCAATGCAAGAAGTTGTGGTTTACCAATAGTACAGTTATGCCTTGAGTTAAATGCTTTCTTTTCACTGGCAGCTTCAACTACCTGCCTTTTGTGGAAGAGTTAAATATGTTATGTGCATGTGTCCTGTAATTCGTGTTTTGAGAAAAATAAAACTTCATTATCAGACATAAGAACAAGTGCTGCCGACATCTCATCTGAAGAAGCTGTGCCTATATTTCAGTGGCAGTTTCATTTCAGGTTCCTCTGTTCCTGCATCAGTGCCAGGGTTCAAATCTCTGCCTGAAGCTGGCACATGCTGCTTCTAAGAAGAGCAAGAGTTTAACATCTCTATTGAAAATTAAAGTGTGCCCTGTGATTGGATCAGATTGGCTAAGTATAATTCTTTGGTTTATGATTTCTAGTTGGACATCAGAAATCACAATTAGAAATACTGTAAGATTAATCTTTTTTAAGTTCTGAGATGTATCTGCTCAACTTTTGAAGCATAAGGATATTTTAACAAAAGAGGATAGACTCTAACAGATAAACTAGGTTCCATAATCTTTTGGCATATCTGCTTGGTGGTGTTTTTAAAAGATTAAAATGACAGAAAAAGCCTTGATGAAATCCAGTAAGCTCTAAAGTTTAACCCAGATGTCTAATACCACAGTACACTATCCTGGCCAGAATATCAAGGGGAAAATCAGAGCAAATAAGCATTTTATTTTACTCATTTATAAGTCAAACTGAAGTTGTTCTGATTTTACTGCTTTAAATATTTGCTTTCTTATATTCTCCCTAGCTTTGAATATTGATTTGCATCATGTGTCAATTACATTTCTCTGCCAGTAGATTAAACTTTCTCAAATAAAACACCTATCATAAATATGTTGAATTTGACAGAGGTTCACCTTTGAGCAAAAAGTTGTCATGTTGCTTTAATATTGTCGAAATTTTCTGATCAGGATTTTCTTGAGAGAAATATTTCTGGTTTTCATTTTCAGTATGTCATACCAGGAAATACAAAATGTTGAAGCTGGAATGGAAGGTTTTGAATCAAATAAAATTATTTTTCATAAGGTGAGTCTTTTGGTTTCCCTTTTTATTATATTTTGAAAAAATCTTGCTGTGAATTAGATAATTCAGTTACTGTTTATTCACAGTTCCTATAGAAATTAAACTATTTTTATCTACGATAATTCCTTCTAGCATGATCTCTACATTTTTCTGGCTAAGAACTCTTTTCTGTCCAAAAGTACAAGCTAGGTGGCAGTTTCAGCTGATTAAAATGCACAGGGGTGCTAAGGGTGGCTGTTCATTTTACACAAATTACTGTTCTGTATTGCCCTCTGTAGAAGTTGTGAACATGCACCATATGGGGAAGGGAATCAGGGTTAAGGCCATGTCTCTATTATTGATTTAAAGGTGGACCATGGTTCACTGAGACTCTTTGGAGCAGGATAAATTTCAGCTATATTGAAATTACTTGTAGTTGTGCCACCTACCCTATACCATACAATGATAATTAATTCCAAATGTTTTGTTAGTCTTTTACATGAATTAGATATTCTTAAATATTTTCTCCAGAATTGTCACAAAAAACTTTACAAAAATTCTTTACATTCAGGTAATAGTTATGCAATGGGTCTCTCCTCCACACTGTATTTTTGTCTTTGCAACCCTGCTGAAAATAATGTAATAAACCTAAATTGTATCACAGATAAGCCTCTCCTGACACTTTCATTTCTAATTGTTCAGTAGTAGCAGGATCTGACAGACTGTGTCCATCCTTCTCTTGCTGATGACAGTGTTCCTTTCCTTCTGATCACCCTTCCCCTCCTCCTTAAAAAAAAGAGCGACAAGGTAAGGTGACCCTGGCATAATAGGTGTTACAGATCTGAGAGTACTTTTACAAGGTGCTGGCCATTTACAAAAGTCAACCGTAAGCATCAATAAGAGTTGAAGGGTCTTACATTATAGCAACAGCTTGTCCTACACAAGCGTTAGCATGTGGTTTCTGAAACGCCCACTGCAGCATTCAGCATTCTCAGCATTGTGCAGGCTTTGGCACTGCACTATTGTACTTCCTGGGAGAAAAGAGAGAGGTTATAGAAAATAAAAGCCATGTAACACTGAAATGACCTGACAAAAGCTGAGTGTACCCCTCACTCTGGTTCTTAAATTTTGTACTTGTTCCCCACCTGCAGCAGGGAAGCAGGAAGTATCTCCCTGCCTGTGAGATCATGTTAGAGATAAAACTGGAAATGAAATTGCATGCCTCAGTCCTGAGAAACATTGAAAATAAGGGCCATAAATTTGTCTCCAGCTGATCCAGGTACAGCCATACAGTGTACTTCATCAGGATCATAATCCTACCCTATTTTTGCAGGTGCCTAGTAAAGTACTCCCCATGTTGTCCTCACTTGGCTGCCCCATTGTCATGGTTTAAGAACAGACTCCAATTTAGTGCTCCCTCCTACACCTCCAGCTGGAAGCATAAAAGCCAATTCAGGCTGGCCCACCAAGTGCAGAGAGCTGTCCCAGAACAGTCCTTACCTCTTTGAAGTGTAACTTTTGTGACATTCCTATAGATCAGGCTGCTAATACCCAATGTGGGAAAGCTGTGTTGTGTCTCTTCTCCAAGAAGGCTTTGCAGTTTCAAGTTAGATCACTGTGAGTAGGAAGAGACACAGAACAAATGGAATGAAGAGGGAAAGGGTTGAGGGGGACGTGCACCACGCAGAGAATAATTACGTTAAGCCCCATTTCTCTATTTGTGGTGGGTTTTCCTTATTAGTTATAGGCAACACTGTTGTTAACCAGTTCAGCTCCCATGTTGACTGGGGGAACAGGGAGGAAGAGGGAAGCCAAAGCAGCTGCTGGGCACTATGTACCAGCTACCACAAGTCTGTGGATGTGGCAGTGTGGGATAACCTAGAACATTGGCCTCATCGCCCTGGACGGGATAGCGTGTACCAGATAATGAACAAGCTACACTGCCGACTGCCTTCTGACCTAAAAAGTTCAAAGCTCATGAAAGAGCAACATGAAACTGTGATCCCTTTGTTTGTGACCCTATAATAAAAAGAAAATTCTTTCAACAATGAGGTACAATGAATAATATCAGAAAGGAAATCCCTTTGACTACAAGGCATTCCAGCCGCACAGGATACCTTCAGAGATCCCTACATTCTTTGGAATTTGGGTATTTTTATGTATTTAAGAACTAGTTTCCCTGTTAATGACACTCTTGTGTCAGATTTATTGTTTGGGGTTTTTATGCTATCAATACAATGACATGGCCGCCTTGGATGAGGAAAGATTGATTAAAATGTTTTCTGAAGTAAGAAACAGTTCCTTGCACTATTTAAAAAAAGTGGAATTAATCTGTTTCCTGGATACATGAAAAGTCAGATGAAAGCCAGATTTCGTATTATTTCTATGGTGTGAATGCATATTCAGAGTATTCACATTACCACAGTAGTTTTACTCTGAAACTAACACAACATCCACCAGTCTTTAAGGTAGAAACAACATGTTTTTATGTGCTGTGACATTTTATACTTGTACCACATTGCAAATGTAGCTAGTAGTTCTCACAGCCTGGTGTATTTTTAGACCTTTAAAAATCTGGGGCTGAGGAATTGCCTTCTTTCAACATTTCCCATGTCATGGCCACTTCTCTGTAACTACAAATGTTTGAACCCAAATTGTATTCTATTTGATTTCTTCCTCCTGATATTTCTGTTGAAAAGATAAAACTAAAAGTAATAGAGAGAGGAAGTGTTCATGAACACATTAATAAATACAGACAAAAACCCTGCATGTTCATTTTTCACCAGAGACTACCTCAATTAAAAATTTTCCTGAATTTTTTCTAGCATTTCTAATTCAAACTGTGACATTATGTGAATCACTTTCCAATCCTGTGACATAACCCTACATTTACACACAAATATGATTGTTATGTGGTTGGATTTTTCAAATGAAAATTACATGAATTTATGTTGTGTGTGAATATTGAGGGCATATTTATCACCTATTAATTTATCAGTAATCTGTTAAAATAGCCAGAGAAATATATTGTCCAAAGCATATTTTCAGAAAGTAATAGAATAGCAAAAAATCTTGTAATTTTAGAGATCAATATATTTTTTGTTTTAATTCATTATTTATGACAAACATTTTCAGATGGTTTGCATTCACTTGAATAGCTAGTTCCAACTGAGCCTTTATGAAGGATGTTTTTGTTGGTAGTAAGTTTTCTTCTGATTGAATATTGCCATTAAAATTCCTTAATATTTTTCAGTGTCTATGATGGAATATTATTTTCAAGACAGGCTTTCATATCTGTTTTAAAAGAAGGGAGGAATACCAGTGGTAGTCTGGGGTCTCAAGGGTGCAGATGAAAGAAGAAAGAAGGAAGGGAGGGATACAAGGGAAGATTTTATTTTCAGTTTATTTTTCATGTCTCCAGCATGGTTAGTTTGATTTTTCCTCTTATGTGCCAGATTACAGGTGTTTCCCATTAAGACAAGTGAACTGATTTTAATGGTATCCTGCAGAGCTGTGGGCACAGAATACCTTCTGTAAACTGCCAATAATTATTTGTCTTGGCTTTGTTTCTGGAGATTCTACTTAAATTGGTTCAAAAACTGGTAATCTGTTCAATCCTTGAAGATTAACCCCCTTGAAAAAAAAAGGAGGGGAAAAAAAGTGTGGTCCACATAATTGAACAGAATAAAAGAGCACGGGTAGTATCTTTGTTAAACTAGGAATGATTTTTAAAGTATGATAAAAGGAGACTTTAGAAGAGCACTCAATATGTAGCACTTAATACAGCCTTACCAATTCCCTCAACAGCCTACAGTGCAGACAATGGGACTAGTGATAAATGTAAACCTGATAGTACCTAAACCATTTATTATTTACAAATCTTTATACTATAAAACACACTGATGGCAATATCAGCCCCAGGTAGTTACTTACACTATAATTAGATTTACAAACCACATGCCATCTGCCATCTCTTGGGCAAGACCGCATGGACACGTGTTCACTTATTTCATGGGTCACTGGTTCATACCTTTTATGAGCTTTAAATGCCTAGATACAGGTATAGCTTCTTGCACTGTTGCTTTTGTAACCAGGTTACAACATGAAAAAATCTTCCTTATTTTCTCCACTCTGATTACCACAATTCCAATAGTCTAAAATTTCCCCTGAAAGCTTCAGTTCAGCAAAATATTTTAATGCTTTGCAAAGCCAGAGCCCATGAGAAGTGCTGCTTCATGTGAAACTCTCAGAGTCTCCAAGATAATTGTCTGGAGACCAAATAGGACAAAAGATGATTGCCTTTATAAAATGCATATTTATGTCTGTGTAAAGAGCTACATCTTTGAAATTTAACGGCATTTAATATATGTCTATGACATTTCAAACTACCATATAATTGAACTTGGAAAATGAAGCCACATTGTGACTGGTCATTTGAAAATCCTATTCACAGTGTTCTCAGTTATACTTTCACTTTGCATTTGGCATGATCTTGCACAGACAATGCATTTAGCCAATACGCAGTAATCATTCAGTCTTCTGCTATAACATGGGCTACTGTGCATGGGCATGCAAATTCCTTTGTCATCTGTATGATTTGCAATGAATAGATTAAAGAGGGAAATTCAACCAAATCCTTATCCCATTGACATTGAATTCAATAGGAAAATAGGTTGGAGAAAAATGCTATTAGCTGATATCTATTGATATGTAAAATCTAATTCAGTCCATCTCTGCTTTGATGTTTCTCCTAATAAATTTGAGTGCACTTTCCATAGGCAGATAAAAACAGAGTGTATTTTATCTTAGAATTAACTATTGTGCAGTCACTTAGTTCATGTATTGCATACTTTTGAGACTTTTGAGTAGTTTTACAATAGCATAATTTCAGAAGAGTACAGCACAACAGGAGCCAAAAGTATTATTACCTTGGTTTCCACAGAAAATTAAATAAGTGGTTGATAAGCACATTGATTTTTAAAAAGCAAAACTAGTTGTGAGACATCATTTCATAATAGTGAGTTGAACAGGTAAAATGACACAAAAAGTGTGTTTGGTTTTCTCTTTCCTCTTTTACAAAGAGACACAAGTTATGGATGCGCTGCAGTCAGATTTCATGAGTATGATGGCTTCAACAACAGGCTCAGATGTGGAGATAGGTCTCACAAGCCCACATACAAGGCTGTCTCATGCTGACAGCAGTGCCAACACTTAGATAAGATGATGAGGTAAGATTTGGACAGGGCGTAAATTGTATCACATTGTGGCCACTCCAAACCATACAGACACAGGCCAGGTGGAACAAGTCACCTTGGAAAGCCTGAAATAGTGTAATCGCACTCAATAAAATATTGCAAATAATGTTGCTTGTACTACAGGGCACAACAGTGTCAAGCCTCCTGTGAGCTCTCAAATTCACTGAAGCAACCGGGTATATGCCCAGATGGTTTGCCCAGAAGAATACATGTGTCATAGCTCTTCTCCAGAGTAGCAGCTTCAATGGTACTCCAAATACCTGTACACAGTCCCCAGCCATCAATGTTGGTACAGTTTAACCATACCAATATATTCCACTGCTAAGATCCTCTAAGAGATGCTACTAGCTCTTGAAGAACACACTGTGTGCCATACCTACTTTGTAGAATAAGAAAGCTTTTTCAGCTAAGCATCTGACTTTTTTTTACAAGGATCTGAAACCCAAATTAGAGAGAACTATAAGGAGATCCCTATATATTATGCCCAATTAGCAAATACTTTGTCTGTCCTGTTGAGTGCACTTTCATTGAAAGACTTCATACATTCCAGTCTCTTCATTCGTAAATTCATCATATCCGAGGAAGATCAGAGTTAACACATTTTCTAAGACAGTATTTCTATAAGGTAAAAAGAATAGATTCTGTCAAGCCACAAACATACTGATATGAGCTCCTGCAGCAAACAATCCCTCTCTGTAACTCCAGCTTTCTTTTAGAGTCATATTAGCTTCCATTTATTTAATGGTGAATATTGCAATTCTAAGAGGACAGGGTCGAGTCCCTAATGGAGCTGTCATTCTAAATGTAGTACAATTGTGTTTTATTAAATCTTGATAATAAGACAGAGAGAAGGGGAGAATAAAGCAAAATTTAAAAAAAAAAAAAAAAGTGATGACTGGGGTTTTAGAGTGAATCTACACTGACATTTTAGTTGTTCAAGAGCTTAGGAAGCACACATCTCCCTCAGCCCCAGCCACTGTGCTTTGGTTCACTTCTCAGAGTGATCTCAGGATACACAGACTGGGTCTCTTTCAAGGGCAAATCAACTGGAAGAGATGATGCAAGATAGCATAAATGTGATTCACATACTCACTCAGTTCACAGTATTGGATTAGACCTGGTCCAAAACAGACTGTTGAAACACGTTCAGGAGTTTTGCTCTCCAACCCTCTCCTGCTGGGCTGTACTGCCCACCACTACCCACAGAGCCTTACTGACCTCTCTTACTCCTCTTGTGAAGTCAGTCAATTACTCTTTAAGCTTTTTGATTTTCCTTGTCATGGGTACAAGTCACTTTGGCCCATGAAAACCATGTTTCTGAAGCTAAAGTAGACACAATATGATGCACCAATGGGTTAATAAGCAGAAAACAATAGGATAACTACAGCAAGTTGGGTCTTCTATTGCTGCAAATCAGCTTTCCTAGGTTGACTTTAGTGGAGTTATGCTGATTTACATTTTCTGAGGATATAATGCAGTATATTTCAGTAATTCAGATGCTGATTTTAGCTAGAAGTATGCATATTATAAACACATGTTGGGGCCCTGAGGGTTCTTCTGGTAACATTACTGATTCTTTGAGAAAAGCATGCTGGGGTCACTACAGTTTGCACACACATATATTTACATTAGTGGAATTTAAGACAGTTCATCTGCAGCTGAATGGTTTTTCATATCTTGACAAGATACAGTCACATGATACTTCTAACTAGTGTCTAGCAGTTTATTATGGTTGATAGCTACAAAATAATAAAACACAAGAAAATTAAATTCAAAGAGATTTTACTACTGTACATGCTATTTTTATTACAGCAAAAACATCCCCACCCACTTACCACTGTTTTTTACTTCTGATTTTCTATTCACCTATGACCAAATTAGCATGTTTTTAAGCAACGTATCTGCAGAGGATTTATATAGAGGCTGTGGTACTTTAATTAAAGCCGAGGGCTTTAATTCTTCAGTCCAAATCCTCTGAAGTACTGAAATTTCTTCTAATTTCTCTCTGAAATTTTTCCTAATTTCTGTTTGAAATTTCTCTTGACTCTTTCTTAAAGACTCAGAATATTTTACTACATCTTAACCATAACTAAAGAGCTCTGAAACTGGTGAGGAAACCTCATCTTGCTATTTTTAACATACTGATATAACATTTTTTAAAAGGTAGACTTATACTAATAAAAGGATATAAATACATTTGTACATGAAAGATTATACCAATGTAGTTATTTCTCTCTCATATAAGTCAGGTTCATATTAAATACCCTTATGCTGATTGTGCCTGTAACAGTGGTGGACCAAGGGCCTCTCTGCTCCTTACTGTCATCCAGGTTGGGGATGACTCTGGTTCCTGGATACCACCACACCACAGCATAGAAACCCCTGGAAATGTAGAAAACATGCTTAAGGGATTTTTCGTTTGTTTGTTTAAGATGAAGATTGAATGATATTCCAAGAAGATTAATACCTCGTTTGAGTCCACAGGTTAAGGAGTGTATTTGAAGTATTTTTGGGGAATCAGTTACTGTGGTAAAAGAGCTATTTAATATAACTTTATCACTACACTGTTATCAAAAGACCAGCAGTGTGATGAAGTAACTCACAGTATGATTTAAACACTGAGTAAAAATCTGATATAAAATGAACAGTGTAACTGTTACAGTTTTGTTAGCATGCTAAGTTTCTATCACTTAAGTGACTGATTTCCCAGGGCTTTCTGCTCTTAAAAGTTGGTAGAGACATTATAGTTTTATTCATTTAACTATCCATCAGCAGTTGGCAAATTTCAAAGTGACACTTATTTTGGCTCTTATTAATCACATTTTTTTCACAGCTGTTACTTGAATTTCCTTTACAGAATTTATTAAATTTATATGAACATTGAATCTGTGTCAAATGTGACCTGGGAATGACCTTAAATATAATGAAAATCAAAACCATTTCCCTGTTTTCATTACTAGATTTTAACCAATTACTTCAAAATGAGCTCCCCCCTATTGGCTGGGTTTTTTCCAGAGTAAAAAAAAAAAAAAAATCTTTTTGTGTCATAAATGATGAAATGGACATACAGTGAAAATGAAAAGGGCACAAAATGCCAATAGTAAACAGAAAGCAGGTAGCATATTAATTTTGTCCCCAGTAAATTTTTTCAGGTACTTTTTTATCAATTATATTTCTGAAAGGGCAATTTCTTACCTTTTGCATGTGAAGTTCATTACATGAATGGAATATGTGGCTTGTAGATTTATAAAACCTAACAGAGAGGAGGGGGTAAAGAAAGAACAGGGGAGAGGAACGGGAGATTTGCAGAAATATGCATATTTCCAGAGTCAAATATTTGAAGGACTGTTTTTTATAACTCAGCAGGGACAATACTGGTCTGTACACTTCCTTTGGTGGGTTTGTTTTTCTTTTTTTAATCTTCAAGATTTACACTCTCAAACAAAATATTTATAAATGGAGTCCCACTTGTCTGGTTTGAAAAAGAAATGTTCTATAAGCCCGGTTACCAGAGAACATGTAATGAGTTCAGAAAACATATGTTTGAAATTTACTTTAGGTTTGCAAATTTTACAGAGATTTTTTTTCCTTCTGGGAGTAATGCAAGTATTTTACCCTTTGAATTAAAGGGAGAAAAAGGTTGCAAATTTAAACTATGTAAATTAGTGTTCTTATCTGAGCCTGACAGATGATGTCTTGGACCCATGGATACAGTCATAGATACCCAAGCAACTGATCAAAACTTGACATTTTTAATCTATCTATAGAGAAAATATGTTTTTTTTAATCATTCACTAGTCCAGTTTTCTACTTGGATGATGTCATTAATAATATTTTCTTCCGTGTGACTGAGCAAGACAACAAAACCTGTTTTCTTTCCTGAATTAGTACAGCACCTCATGCTCAAACCATTTACTCAACCTGTCTGCTACCAAAGCAAGGGTGGGTCTTCACCATACTTTTTCTAGGCAGAATTCACGTAGACATGCCAGAGATGGTTTCAAGCCAGCTGGTTACCCAGTAGTCAACTATGATCAGTCCAGAATTCAGACTATGCCACAGCCACTTCTCCCCAGGTCTTCAAGAGCTGAAAACACCTTCACATCATTAGCCAGGGCTAAGCTCGGCAGAAGTACCTTGCTGGCAGCTCCCAAGATATCTACTTTAAATTTCTTCAGATATCATATCCAACCAGCAGCATCTGCCATGGCTACATGATGCAAATATTCAATAAAAATTCATCTATCTTAAGCTTAAAATTAAACAAGTGTATAATATTTGCAATAAATTCAGACACAAAGACCTTAGTTTGTATCCTTAGCTCAACATGGTGTTTGAGGAAGGTCCTAGGACAGTAACTGGAAACAACTGACAAGCATTCGCTGCTGCAGTTACAATGACTACAATCTACTGTCGCATGTTTCTGCGACTAGAGAACAAATTTCTCATCCAAAGGTTGGGCATTGTTTTCTAATGGTTTTCAATCTATTTTTCATTTTTCGTCAGTTGAACAGAGGAGTCATATGGAAGAAGAACATAAAATGACTATGTGAGAACAAGTAACCTGAGGATAAAATGCAATATTCACAATGCAAGGTCAGCTATCTATTTTTGGGAATAGACCTCAGGCATATGCTAGGAAAAATCTGTTTGCAAATTATTAACTTTGAACAAAACAGAGCAGATTAAATGTACAAGTGATAATTTTGAGTGTGGCTCTCTGTGAGGAAAAAAAAAAAAGACAGATTTTGCACAACTAGTAGGTGTTGTATTTGCCCATGGGGAGACCAGCAGTTTAGACAGAATTACAACAGTCTAGCTTGAAAAAAAATCTAACTAAGCTGTTTGCTGCTCTTGGCATTTTAGGTTCATTGGAAATGTTTCATACCTCATCACCAATAATGACAGCAACAGAAAACAACTTTCTATTATAACCCTTGCTAATGATTTTGTTGTTGCTGAAAAATAAGACAAACCTGATTTGTATAAAGTGACACAAGCAAAACTGGAAAGAGCAAAAGAAAAGTGAAAAATCAACAAATATATAAATGAGTTCCTAAAACACTAGGACTTTTCAGCTATACTTATATACTATTTTCATTTATGTTAAGCATATTAGATATTTAGCAAATCTCTGAATAGTCAAGAAAGAGTTCCTACAGTCAAATGCAAATGTTCTTCCAATCATCCGTGTAAGGAAATCTGTCCTTTTAAGGCTTTGGTTGAATTGAAATACTCCTGAAGCCTTCTGACAAACATTTTGTCAATCACCTGGATATGTGTTAATCAGCCACAGTGAAAGCACGGCTTCATTCTCTCACACAGCCTCTTTTTTTTGTTAGCTAACCTGTATAATTAAGGACTCGTCTTAGTTATAAACTCAGACCCTGACTTTTCATTAATCACTAGCAAACATAATACAAATCTCAAATCAGTCAGTCTAGATTCTTTGTCATCAAAGGACCCCATTCTGTTATGATAATGAGCTTTCAAATAACTTAGAGCTCTAAAACCAAGACTAAACTGAAGATCACCCAAATGGTCCCAGAATAATCAGATGGTAGGAGTATTCGGTCTCATTAGCAATCAAATTACCCTTAAAATTTCTGTGTTTGTATTTTTCATGCATTCAGAATAGTGCAATTTATTCAATGGGGCAACAAACACTTTAAGGCAGATGCACATTTCCCATCCTAGGCTGAAACCAACTATAATGTGAACTACAGTGTGTTCAGGATTTCAGCTCAGTTATTTTGCTTCTGGTTCTCCCAAGGTGCTTGCATTTTCAAAAAAAAAAAAAAAAAGAAAAAAGAAGGTTGTTTTTTTTTAATGGG
>VZRZ01007151.1:294438-332338 GCA_013398175.1 Climacteris rufus | reverse complement strand
AAAAAAAGAAAAGAGAGATACATTTTGTATAAGTGGTTAGAAGAATTATTGCTTCTTAGGGTAATATATCCTTCTGACATAGCACTAAAATGCCCTACATCCTTTTATATACAGGGTTGTAATTCACAGAGATTTTAATATTCCTGCATAATATTTCTGATACTTCTATTTCTGTAAACTTAGATGGTTAAAATACTTAAATAGAATTCAGAATACAAGGCATTTATAGATGCTAGAATAAAATTAAAATAATCAGAAAAACAGGAGCAAGACATGGAGTTGTCTGGCATAGCAAAATCAACCATGTATAGTAAAACTTAAATACTGGTGCTATCTGCAAGCTATCAAACCTAGTTCCAAGACAAGTATTAATATCACAATGACTGTTACAGAATGCAAACCAAAAAGCCACTGCACTATAGGAAAATGGAAAAATGTCTCATTTGGATAAGCTAATACTGTATTTAGAGCCTGGAACTGCTATCATCCTGCAACACTGGTTGGTTACAGAGAAGTCATCTTTGATGTCAATATGTGATCCTTCAGATCAAGACTTGTCTAATCTTACACCACTTTATTTTCCTTAAGTAAAAGAAGTATTTTGGTATATTGTACATGACTGTATTAGACAATTATTTATTTATTTATTTGTTTACTTGATTCACAGAATACTCTTGGTTAGAAGGGATCAAAAAAGATCATTAGTTACTCAGCAGAGGCCCTCTAAAGCTATAAGACAGCACCAACTCAAGTCTATACAGTCAGTGTTAGCAAATTGCACATTTTCATACTCTCTTCTGAGACAATACAGATAAAGAATTAAGACCAAATGTTTCTTAGGACTCCAGATTTTTAATATCAAAATCAAAGATTAGTTCATATTTTAATTGCAAAACTCATAATTTAGGAATTTATAATAAATTTAATTTTAATGTTTTGTTTTAATTTGTCTTGAACAGAATTTTGCAATCAACTTACCTGAGAACTTGCAATCGCTGTAATTCTTCAGAATACTATCCTCAAGACATTAAACAGTTAGAATATGAGGCTGATCATCTGAATGCAATGTTTTGAAGGCCTTCAGTAATACAGTTTAATGACATTTATACAATTATGGGAACAGCTGGTTCTGTTTTAAATTTATTAAAAAAAATTGTAAAGTGAGTAGATTTCTGTCTCTCTAAATGAAAGACCTGCCTATGTCAAGTAGATGCTTTTCAGTACATGTTAATATAACAGATGAATAGTAACAGTGCATCATACAGCCTCATTATTGCATTTACTGAATAATAGTAGTCTATAACCTTTTGAGTTAGGAGACAAATGCTGGAAATATCGACCACACAATCTCACAATCTTTCTTCCATGTCAAAGGCAGACAACCATGAAAAAAGCCGTCTTCTTACCCAAGCCATGAAGTAAATGTAGGAGCCCATCCTGCAAGCCATGTCCACAGGATTGCTGTGGGCAAGGTTAGCAGGAGGGGCACAGAACTGCCAAGAGAAGGATGTTTCAGCAGAACAGGACTCGGGGCTCTCATGTCACAGCTGTACTTCCTCTGTCTGAATGGAGAATTCAACCATATTCTATTGGAATGAAGATAATGTAGAACATAGGCAAACAACCAACTCACCCTCAACAGCATTTTGGTGATGATAAAGGAAATTTTGACCTATATGCATACATAATGTTCACATGACATGGAAGATTCAGGTACCTTTGAAAAGTAATAAACAAAATATAATTTTTCAAACCTTCAGACAGTTCAGTAGACAGAGGCACGATAACTACTTTTGATTTTCTTTACTGGACAAGATACTCCATTCCCACATCAACATGCATGTACATTTAATAAATTACTTTATTCACTCCTACAGTTATTGACGTTTACTCTTCCTGTTGTAAAATCAGAATAGAAATGACACAGAGGCCTTGAACTGAAATATTAAATGCACTTTTTCATGGGATGTTTTGTTGGCTTTGATTGTATCTCCATACACCCTAATGTTTGGGAAACGTGGTCCTTAATATTGCAAACAGTATTTGTTCCCCTTCAACAAGGTTTAGATAGAGGTTGTGGATTCTCTCAAGTACAATAAATGTCATGATGCTCTTGTGTGGTTTTCCACTGTATGTGGTCCTGTACAACTCTTGCCAAGCTTTGGCCATACAGTCAAGGTTTTGGACAGGATTACTGGAAGAAAACGGAATGGATTACTCTCTTCTGCTGTCTGTCTTAAGAAATTGCCTGTAGGTTGATTAGTTCAGGAAGCAGAAGAGTAATTAATCTCCCTATTACACTTGTAGCTAGAAAATGTAGTCTCAGATTACTGAGTATGACAGATTTTCCTCTGTGCAGTTGTAGTTCCTTTACCTACCTCCCACATTTTTAATAAAAGACTGCATGTCATGTTTCAAGACTAACTTATTCCATTATGAGCAAGAAGATTGACTTTAAAATGTAGAATGTATATACTATTTGTCACTTCTAATGTGGGCTTGAAAAATAATTCAGTTTTCTGCTCATATCCTGTAATTACAGGAATGTGTAGGGCTTTTATAAAAAATAGTAGGGATTCTGGTTGACAGTTGGACTCAAAGATCTTTAAGGTCTCTTCCAACCTTGATGATTCTGTGATTCTGCAATAATTTAGGAGTAAACAAATTATTATTCAGGTATAGTAATACTTGACACTTGACTCATGTATGAAAAGTAGCTATTCAGTTAAGCTATGTGTACTTGTATGGACCTGCTGACTTCATAGTCCCATCATAAATTATGATAGCTCTGATTTGTCTTCACTTCAAAATTTAGTCTGTAGTTAAACAATACAGTTGTTACTGATCGTACAAAACATAATTATATCTAAATTCCTGCTTTGAGATTCTAATGAAAAAGCATTCATATTCTGTTCTATTTTGTGCTGAAATGCATCTCTAATGATTGTAGTATATGCAGAATGCAACATAGATACATATGTATCAAATTGCTTAACCAAGATTGATGTAAGTAGATTGATCGTATTTGCAAAACATGAAGCAGGAAATTTGTTTACTCCAGACTAAACAGAAACAAGGAGTCCCAACTTACTCCCATATACAGGCAAGCATGCACAGATGTAAAAGAACTTGAGACAGTGCACACAAAAAGGGCTTTTTGCCCTGATATATTTAATATGCTTTTAGGATTGAGTTGTAAAACTATGTGTTAATGATCCCTATTTCATGAAATTCTACCGAAGTTCAATGTACATCATATTCACTAAGAAAATGGAACATACAAATTTACATTCAAAATACGAAAACACAATGGGAACACAATGTAATAATGCGAAAACATTTGAAAACAATTATAACACTAGCAATCAAGGCAACGTGTGTCATTCCTGCCCCAGGATGTACAGTGGAGACTTTTTAGTATTCGAAGATCCAGAGACATGTATGTGCAGCGTTCTGTGCAGAATCTACTGCTGATAGATTTCAGGAAAAATTTTGCATAAGTGTGTCTTTAGTCCTGTGTTACACATATCTGAAATTCATCCAGTATGCCTACCTTAAATTATGATTTATATATATATATTTAATTAGGTTTAATTGATGTTATACATTTCTGAAACACTGTTTTCATGTCTTTGAAAAAAGTCCCTCCACTCAAAAACGTTAAATAATAGGAAATCCCATATATGTGATGATTTAGTGCATTTAAGTGCTGATGTCCCATTCTATCACACTGCCCTCTAGTTTCTTCCCATTTATTTGTCCTTCAGTATCCAACCTCCCAGCTCTGTTTCAGTTCCTGCTGCTTCCTGCAAGCACCCTCCCTGCTCTGGGCGCCTTCTTCAAGAACAGGAAAGTTGAACAGTTCACAGATTCAGAAGCCAAAGACCTTTTTTTAGTGAACCTTGCTGGAAAGACCTGTACTTTGTTAGCCCTCATGTATTTTGACTAAGATGCAAGGCACCATGTGGCCACACAATATTAACAATGAGAGGGGAGGATTTATTAGGTACTAGACATGATCTCAGTTTCAGGTAATCTGAAAACAATGCAGTCACAGTTTTCTCGCTATTAAAATCCAGATCATAGTAAATAAGTGGTGGAAGGAAGGGCACCAATTTAAGTGAGAAGCACGGAATGAAAGAGGTTTAAAGTAGAAACAAGAGCCTAAATTTCAGATTCCAGCTGGAAGTTTATTTCAGAAATCCTATGCTATCATTGGTGTTTCCAACACTTGACAGTTGCAGAGCACTTTTTAAAAAAGTAATTTATTTTTCTTTCTTTGCTTATCTGAAGTAATATTAGTTTTAATTACTATAATACCATTGGTGAATCATTGTTTATATTTTAGAAGTGTTAATTGTAAAGCACATTATTTAATATCTATTTATACGTAGTTTTTAAACATACTTCCAAATATTCTAAATTTAAATTAATCTCCCCAAATCATAGTTTCACACTTATCTATAGAGAGAATCATCCCAACCACAGTCATGTTCTCATACAGGGCTTGCATATATAAGGATATTGGGGAAGTTAATGTAAAACTACCACAGTATAAATTTAGAGTGTGATAACAATAATGCTGTGATCGGACTTTATTATTCCAAAGCAAAGGTGTCTTTTTTTTAGGTTAGGTAATGCATTTCAAAATTCCACAGAAAAAAGCTTAAGAAGAATAGTGTTTGTTGAACAGCAATTGCACCCTAGCCATACTATACTTCTCAAATTTGTAATCCCTCAAAGTTTGATCCATGCTTCTGAAATACAGGATACTTGCAAAAGTGGTACTCACCATCAATGCAGCCTAACAATTGCATTGCTGCGGGTAGAAAGCATGAGTAATGAGGAGCCTTTAGCAGCAGTCTCACGTGGCGACCCGGGGCTGTGCCATCCCTGGGTGGAAGGGCCCAGCCCCCGTGGCTCCAGCACGGCAGGGCCGGGCCAGGTCATCAGCCACGCCCAGAGGCACCGCAACATTGCATTAAATGCATTCATGCATTAATTAATTTTTTTTTTTAAAGGGATTTCACAATATTTTTAATGATGCTACACAGGTGCATAAATTACTTTAAAAATCTGTGCCTTAAAAACACTTACTTCTGGTTCCTTTGAAGTAGTCATAATGGTGAAAAAAATTGCTACTGAATTAGCCTTCAAAGCTAATAGAGATGAATACAGCCGTAGTGGAACACTATCATGTAGCGGCGAGGTATAATATTGAGACAGCGCACAGCTTGGTTTGCAGAGATCCAAGAGCCAGCCAGCGAGCCCGGTTTATTGTATTGTCCCTTTTATATAGTAGGAACCCAGGTACATGATTGGCTAGGTTCTACACCACCGTAATCCAAAACTTATCATACAAGAACGACAACAACAGGTGCTTATCTTATTGTTTTTCATACCTCCCATGGGAAAGTAGGATTTTCTCACAAGCAGCCCCAGGCAGGAAGCCTTGGGCCGCTACACTATCATATGAAAAGTTGTCTACATATCATAAATATATACATGTTCTTTACCCTCAATACAACAGTGTCCTTGAGAGTGATATTATTGCTGTGTTATTAGCAGGTGTTCTGAATGAAAAGTGAGCATAATAGACATTAAATTAATTGGATCCCAAGGAATCTCATATTATGAAGAATACTCTTCCAGGGAAACTTACATTCACATCCACACCAGATGATGAGTTCTTTTTTAATGTTCTGCTGCATTCACAGCATTCAACTCAAATACAGTGTAATGGCTTCATGAGATGAACTTAAACACTTCCATGCTCCAAATTCTCCTCAATATCATCTGGAGCTGAAGATTTTCAATCTCAGTCTGCAATTCACATCTGTTTGTCTACAGACAGTGGTGTCCCACCCCAAATGTACTTGTACAATTCCTGTTGCTAAAGTAGCAGGAGCTGATCTTGACATGTTTCAAAGACTTTTGAAAAAGTCTGGGAAGATCTGTGGGTATGGGAATCAATATTTACTAGAATTTGAATCTTTTCAAGGTTGATGATGTCAAAAAGAGACCTCACGTTTAATCTTGTCCAAAGGAGTCTTTGCAAGAGATTTTTTTCTGTATGTGTCTTTTACTGCAATTTTTCCACTCAGTCAAAGCTTTTTTTTTCCACTCAGTCAGTAAGGACTCCACTACAGAGTCCTTACCCCTCTTGGTTTATTTGCTTTCATAGAAGTTGTAAGTATTTGTTTTGGATTCTCATTTATTTTCCTAATGTGCTTGAAATTTGCCAGAGATTATAAAAGTTAGTAAGGGATCATACATAGACAGACACAACAAGTGATTGTGGATACATGGGAAAAAAAAATAATAGAATAAAAGAAAAGTGAAGGTAAGGAAGGCATACAATGTACCGATGGAGAAACATAATTTACCTTTCTACATACAGATTCTAACTTTCCCTTTTGTAGCAAAGAGCACATAGTTACTAGGAGACTAATGGCAGTTCTATAGAAAATAAATGGATCTCATCCTGAATATGGAGCAGATAACCTTGGCAGAAGAATAAATGCGTTTCTACTGACCATACTTGCATTAAACAGTTTCTAGGCATCACAACAATTAGATAACAGTCTCTTAATACTAGCAAATGGATTAAACTGCAAGAAAAAGAAACTGCTACTAGTAAAGAAGATACTATTAATAAAACAAGTTCAGAAGGGAAGAGACAAACAAATGAGGATAGGGAAGGAAATGGCTTGGAGAACCTCAAGTCCTATTTCACAGAACTGGAGAAGAAATAAAGAAGCTTGAAGAAGGAAAAACTGAGAGTTATGAAAAAGTCATGGTGATGGATGTCACACAAAGGAATTGAGCAATACAGGACAGGTAAAACTATGTTTACCTGCAAAAAGTTAAATGCTTCAGGAGGACAAGTTTAGGGGCATGGAAAATTTCTGACTACAAAAACTGCCCCACCATTGAAAGACATGAAGGGAAGCTGTGAGATTTCTGAGTGAGGCTTTCTAGACATGCACAAAACAAGATTTTCATCTGCTATATATCCAGGAAAGTTCAAACACACATTTTAAGCCACCGCATAGATGAAGTTCCATTGGCACATCCTGCAAAGAAGTTCATTCACACTGTGCATCCACAGTTACCACCAGAAATGACAGGTAATTGAATGCATGAGAACAGCCTTAGCCCAAGGAGAATAAATATAACAAGCTCCTAAGTGCACAGGGTATTATTCCACACTGAGTTTTATGAAGCACTTTTCAGCTGAGAATCCAGGCCATTATTCTTATTTGCATACAATATAGGATTTTGTAAACAAACTAACTCTTTGTAAAATCCACAGCCCCTGGAGTTTTAAACAGAAATATGCTTGACTTACCAAATCATTAAAGAAAGCTTGTGAAAAATTAGCTAGTTTTTATTTATACAGTATCAGTGCTGCAGTCTAGATTCTATTGCAATAAAATATACTGAACATAAAACAAAATCCCTGTCCAGAAGAACTTATGGTATAAAGAACAAATACAATAACTGGTAAAACATACCAATTTTTCATAGTTAGAAATTTCAGAAAAACAGCCAAAAGTAATTTTACAAACTTTACAAGACAATCCACTTCTGAAATTAAGAACAAGCAGAAGAAATTTCAGCTGAAAGAATAATTGTTTCAGAAAGTTAGTGGCAGTTGACAGTAGAAAGCAATAATGGAAGTGTCTTGTCAAGCATAACTATTATAAAAGTTGCACAATGCTATAATGAGAAAACATCTAATTGTTTCTTTGTTTACTTGTTTCTTAAGAGATCTCTAAAAAGATAGATGAAAGACAGTAATCCAGGGTCTTGCCTTGCATAAACCAACACAGATCCATTTAAATAAGGTTGTTTGAAAATCATATTGCAAAATATGCACTACTTTTTTCAAGCACAGTCTTTATTATTCCTAATAAATATTTCCTGTTCTATTTTATATAGTCCAAACTTTCAAATCAACATGATGAAAGTAACTCAATTTTTAACTTTTTTTATGTTTAATGATTTAATCAGATAAACACTTGCTAATGAGCAAAGCCAAAGTGTTGATATCATGTCAATTAGAATCCCAACAAGCTTCTCATTTCTTACAGATTTGGTCTCCTTAAACTCTTTTTAAAATGTCTGAGTTTCTCCACTTCTGAACAGTTTCAAGAATTTTCATACAAAAGAGAACAAGTTAGTAAGTTAGTAAACCAGATTATACTGTTAGCACAAGATTGCTTGTAAGCAGAATGACATGGTGGAATTTATTTTCTGAAGTTGCCAAGGCTTATTCTCCATTGTTAAGGTTGCCTGAATGGCTTTGTTTTTGCATAAAAAGCACATATTTTCTGTTATTAATGTGTGTATGGTCTGTTCTGGAAAGGCTAAAAACAATCTCTTTCTGCTCTGTTAAATTTTTTCCTTCACTTTTTAAATCAGCTTACATTAAGACGTATAGATATGGAATTTCCATACTAGATAGGCTTTGGTTTCTTTGTACTTGAAATAAGACTGGATCTCAAAGTGTTGCAAATTTTGAAGGACTAAGTACTATATTGCTGTTTCCCCAGCCTGAAGCCTGTCACTGGCTGCACATGGGTTTGAAGTCAGCAATGGGCTGTGGGGCAGAGGTGCAGCTGAGGGATGGGTTGTCCCATCCTGAGCACCAAATCAGTTTGGGGAGTCAGCTGTCCAGGTATCACACGTGATTGTGGCACCACCATCCTCCACATTGGTTGGTGGTTATTGACCTTTATGAACAACCTCACTCTTCGGTAATATAAATGTAGAAACTTGCAAAGCAAAAGGCATTCCAGAAAAATTCTTGATCAGGAACATATCTGCTGATTTGGACAATGGCATGAATTGTTTTCATAAGTTACAATACTACTTAGCCAAGATGGAAAACCTTTGGAAATAACTTTTTTAAAAATTTTCTGCAGTAATTAAGTTTTAAATGGTTTCTCTAAACTTGCAAAACCATCTATAGAAAATTAAAAGAACGCATTCTGGAGATATTGAGAACCTATGACATCCAAAGACCTTCATCACAATTGAAAAAATCAAACATTTTAAGACTAAACCCTGACTAGCTGCAATAATGCAATATGTCTGTCGCTCTGGCCACTAACCACCCGGTGGTCTCGGCCAGTGACGAGGTCAGGTGTCCATGCGGTGTGGCTACCAAAGACCCGTCGGGCTGCCTGAGAAAGCAGGCAAGGGAGGCTGCAGCATGGCTGTTGCCTAGCAACTTGGCGAGCGCAAAAGATAGAGAGACGGCCAAAGCTGTGTCTTTAATTCCGACTTTTATTCCCACCCTCAAGGGCAGGGGGTGTGCTCGGAAGGGAGACAGTCAGTCAAAGGCCCTGTGAGGGGGGTAACAGCACTTTTTAAAGGGGGCTAGAGAGAGAGGGGAGCAAGGGAGCAAGCCAATAAGGGTAGGACATGAGGTAACAGGGAACAAATCATAAGTTATCAGGGGAGGAACAGATACAAACTAACCAATAGAGAACCGAACCGAACAGAACCTTCCAGGGCTTCATACATAAGGAATAGGCTGCATTATTAAACATAAGGGGTTTGAACCAATGGAGAGAAAGGAAAAGAGAAGCTTCTGGAAGGGAGGGAGGAGATGCTGTGGGAGTGACACACAGGGGGTGTCAGCCCTAGACTCGGGCTTTGCCCTTGGATCTGCCCTCTGGGTCGGAGTCCTGGGTGGGGAATTCCACCCACTGTATGGCACTCAGCCCCGAGGTGGGCTGGGCCACCACAACATATGTCTTCACAAAGAACTGAAATTTCTGAAATTTCTGAAAATATATCTACATTAAAATGTCAACTAGATTTCACTTTTAGTTTTAAATAGCATTCCTTAAGTGTAGCAGCGTACTTGGCAGAAGCTGCTGCTTTTGAGCTTCAGGACTGGTGGGAAGAAAGCCAAGGCAATGCCCTCAACCTTCTCCCTCCAATATCTGAACCCTCTGCCTGAGCTGTGATAAAACTCCATATTTCTCTTGTGTTACCTGCATCCATACCTTAGGTCCCATATATGGCTATGCCCTGGGAAGTTCTCCTCTCCACTGGTCGCTTTGAACTGCATGGTTTCCCATCGGGTGTTTCCGGGTCCCACCTCCCTCTAAAAGCAGGACTTCCTCACTCTTTCTTGTGGGTTACTCCAGCCACCTGGATGTCTCTGGACTCCCTTCCTGGACCCTCACAATACAACACTGTGTCGCAGTAAAGACACAAAAGAAGAGACAGAGACACCTGTTACCAGCAAGGAGGAAAGAGAAGGAAGGGGCGAGCAAGACCCGCCTTCTTTATTTTATATACATTTAGAAATCACTATTCATTGGAGGAAATTAGTTCTTCCTTCCTTAATCACAGTGGTCAAAGGAAATGTCCATCAAAGTTCTGTGTGCAGGAGAAAGGAATGTAAATGATAAGATACAGTTACAATAACAGCCATGTTTACATAGAAGAATGTGAGAAACTAGCTACAAAAGAATGACAACATCCAGAACTGCAAAAGTCAGGGCAACAACACTGGATTTACAATAAATCGTCTGTTATCCCAGAGAAGAGCCCTCTGTGTAGCCTTTCATTCTTGCCGACGCTAGAACACCACCCCTGAGGTAACTCTCATTTCTAGAGGAGCCAGCAGAAACAGGTCATCTGTGGTAGCTAGAACTCTGTACTTTGGGAGAGTTGTAAAACCATTGCAACTCGTCTCAGCAGGGATTTTGCTTGCATAAGGACACTGGCGCTACCTCAAGAGCACCGGGATAAGCGTCTTTACTTAAGCAAAGAAAGTCCTGAAAAATTTTAGTGAAAATCATTAGCAGAGTGGAAAGAGTGAGTGATATGCAAGAACTTAACTTTTTTTGGAGTGTAATGATATTGTAGTAGGTTTTATTTACTGTTCCTAAAATTGAGGGGGGAAAAAATAGCCAAAACTAAATGTAAATTATTTGGCAAAGAAAGATAATACTTCTTAGGAAAAAAAAAAACAAAACCAAAAAATGAAAAAACCAACAAAACAACTATGCCCCTATTGTGGCATTTTTAATTCTGTATCTGATCTAGTTTTTTAGACCTTATACTATTCTAAATAACTCTCAGATTCTTCAGACTGTGAGCTCTTGAGACAGATATTTCCATTTGTAACAAATCTATCTCAAAACGTTCATCTGTTGCCTTTAGGGCCTCATAGAATAATAATAATAGCAACAACAACTAGAATAGTACTGACATTGACAATCAATCTGAAATCTAGGGTAGGATGTATAAAAATATTGTAAAATTATTTTGACACCCAGCTGTAAGTAACATTGTTTTCAAGAGTATTATTGTACCTCAGCTGATAAATATATTTTTATACCTATATTCTATATGTCTACTACACTGGGCAGTCACAACCATTTACTCTCATCAACTCCCCAACTGAAATTAAATTTGATAGAAAAAAATTTCTTTAGGGAAAGAATAAAAATGCAATATTGTATGTACAATTGCATAAAGTTCGTGGGGAATTTTGTCTGCCAAGATTTGCTTAAAGAATGGATGGTCATATTATGTAAATCTAACCTTTTGCAGAGTTCAACCAGGAAATTTCATAATGAAAGATGTCTTCCTACAGGTGTGAAGAACTGACTAGATGTGCACAAGGTCAAAGAGAGGATAGGTTCTTAAGTAACAGTTAGTAATAGCTGATTCATACTGGCAAATTGCACCTGCCTAGCAACAACAGTGAATTGTAAAAGTAAAATACAGCACATTAATGTGATGAAGTTTATGTTTCCACCATATCAAACATCTTCATTAACACTCTTTTACACTGCATGTAGCTGAAGGAAGAAAGCAATTAGAAAGCTTCAGATTTTATGTTAGTGCTGGGAGTATTTGATCAGTGGTTTTACTCACTGAACAATGCAGATTTATCCCAGCCCAAACTATTTCAAAAATTTATGTCAAAGTCAGTTAGCAGTTTCAATTAAAAACAGTAATTATTCAAAAATCTATGCTTTGTTTCTGAAGGGTATTGTATGGGAAGATAAAATTTTTACTAAAACCCACAAATTAAAAAAGATATTACATTCAAGCCATTTTTCCTGCTTTTAATTTCAAAGAGAAATCTGGAAGAATGTTTTGTTTTAAATGTTCAGGCTCAGCCAGAAATGTGAAAAAAATCAATTATTCACACAACACTATTTACTAATACTCTATGTGGAGGAGTGGGTTGGATGACTAATATTGTTTGTTCCCACAGTCCACCTCCACTTACTCATATATCTGCCAAGAAATAGCATCCTTGAGCTTCCAAAGTCTCAAAAATTTTGAGCTGATAGTCTTGCAGTAGTAGTATGGACTTTGTAGAGAGTGTGGCTGTACTAAAATGAATATGTAGTCTCCTCATATGTTACAAATACTGTTAGAAAGAAGGGTTTCAGTGGTAATAAGGGTAAGCATTTGGAAAGACGCATCACCATTTCTGAGGAAAAACACTGAGCTTGCCGCATAAGTCTTTTTAAGTTATGTTGAAAGCCAATTTTCTCCACAAAGATTTCTCATAATGAAATATTATGAAGGCATATGAAATTTAGTTATTTTGGAAGGGATGAAGGTTCCTGTTTGTGCAGTTTCTACATGACTTCACATAGACATGAACAATGTTTGGCAAGAAAAATGAAAATATAAAAACAAAGACATCCAGCTGTACCCCAAGACCATGGACACAAAGTTAAAGTTATCTGGGATGTAATATAGTGGACCTGTGCAGTGAAAGATCAAACAGACTAACTAGATAGTAACACAAATGTGATGGCTATAATTAGTGAATAAATTCTGTGAAATAGAAAATAATTATTAGAAATCAAGAAAAAATCTATATGGCTGCCAAATTAGCCTATGACATATTTTCTAACCTGTGCTTTCCTCTGCTTCTGCTCTTGGCCACTGCTGAATTCTGGGTGACATAGTACTTGGATCTGATACCATATTCCTATTTTACTCCTGTCATATAAACCATATTTCATAAAGAGAAACAATTTAATAGAACTAAATACTCAGTATGGTATCATAAATCCTAGATAGTTGTAAGACCTAAAAAAAACCTTAAAATGTCATCATTTTAGTTGTTTACCCGAATATAGTCCATTTGAGGACACATTTACTTTTTATCCCTTATTTTTCCCTCTTTCATGAAAAGACTTTAAAATTATCTAAACCTAGGTAAATGTTGTGAGTATCCACACACAACCCCGGTCAAAATTAACCATAGAGAAGACTTGTTGAAGTGGCTTTGTAGGAGTTTAGAGCAGCAGGACATTTCTTACTCACTTTTTAATATAATTTTTTGTTTAGTTGCTTGTTATGAACTGATAGATATACAGTATAGGAGCACGTGAAACAGCCCAAGAGGTATCACTGAGTACTTAATATAGGTAGTCTCACAAGGAAGATGTTGAAAATCCACTGACAACAGGTAATTTGTGAGCCCAAATAAATTCATTGCACTTCTTAATATCCATGATACAAAATATGGGTAATCAGATGAATGGTTGTAGGTTAAAGACTGTCTGTTAGTATTGTCATTGTTTGATTCATAGCAAAGAGAATTTTCATTTTTAATAAGTGTTTTCATTGTATACCCACACTCAGAATACAAAAATGATTTTAAAGTACTCTCTTTTCTTTATTATTCCTCAGACTATCTGATATGTTAAATAGGCTCCAGACACTGAAAAAGAAAACAAATCTGTTTTTTGACCAGATTTTCTACTGAATAGAGAAGTATGATATCCTACTATCCAGAAAAGTAATTCTCACGTATTTACAGACTTAGTGAAAAGCCCAATGAAAGATGAGATCTTACAAATGCAGGTCCCTGCACACTTTCTGTGGTGCCACTATATTTTTATACATTAATAAAAACATGTATAAAATTATGAAGAAGTACATGAAGAAACAAAAGAGTCTCTGGAAAATTATGTCATCTGTGAATACATAAGGAATGAGGACTCAGAGAAGATAAAAGATTAAGTGATTGCTCCTAGATGATGTTGTAGGTCTTTGTCCAAGGCAGGAAGGATGGGTTCCAACTACTGAACTACCCTGACTTTATTTTTACATTTTTAAACCATTGGTATTAGGAATGTGTCCCACAGTTTTCAGATGAATCTCTGCTGATCTTCATAAGACCTGTCCTAATTTCCCAGTCTCAGGAATAATTTTGGACAGTTTCTACTTTTCTAAAAATCATATTTTTAGGAAGCTATGACTTTCTTTGCTATCCAAGAATAATATTAATATTTTCTTCTTCAGCCTGGATATACCTGTGGTTTTTAACCAAGTATCCTAATCAGACAGGGATTTTTCCACATGGCTTCAAAGCCCTTAGTTTCATGAGCCACAGATTTTCAAATTACTCTTATACCACTGAGAAAAAGTTAATTTCCAGCACTCACTTTCAGCTCTGGAAAGTCACAAAATAACACGCTTTAAAACTGCTACAAGTTTATGTCCAAAGAGGTAAAGATTAGCATGTCATTTTTTACATCTCCCTCTGAGTCCTGCTCTGGTGGGCTCATCGTAACTAAAGCACCTGGCCTCTCAAGCAAGGGGAAATGAAACTAAGCCTCTGCAAGAATAAAAATCTAAATAATTGATTAAAAAACAATTTTGAATTGTAAGTGCTCGATCTAAAATATAAAATGGCATGTAAAAAGCTACAGGAGGCTTTTACAAATATATGTTTGGAACAAGCTATTGTAATGTGCATGGTTTCCTAACCACAGAGAATACTGCCTGAATACTTTCATATTCCTAATTTGCAATTTCTGGTAAATATTTACTTAAAACTTTTAGTTTCTAGATATACTTTGAGACATAACATGTTTTCTCCTAAAATTTAACTCCCACTGAAATCACTTCAGGTGCAAAAGAACCTCAAAAAACCCTATTCCCTATTTTCCTAAAGACACAAGATCCATGAAGATTTTACCAGTGACACCAAAGATTTTACCAGTGACACCAAAGACAGACTGTCAGAGATTGTGTGTGGCACTGGATGGATGTAGTGAACTGAGAAACAAACATGAAAAGAAGAAAACTCAAAGAGAACTAGAAGAGAACTTAGTGCAGAACATAGAAAATTAATGCTAAGTGGGAAACTACAGAAATGTGAATGATGGAAAGACAGTTACGCTGTTTCTTGTCTCTGGAATTTTAGAGTTGAACAACAAAATAATTTTCCAGTAGCCTTCAGAGTCCTATGCAACAACACATTTTCACAACAATACATTCCAGAATGCAATGAGAATTAACATTCAGCTTGGCTTAGAAATATAAGATTGAGTGTGGAGATCATGGGGACAACTGAATGCCACTGGACCCAACTAGCTTCTCCTTTATTGCCTTTGGTATTCAGATGACATTTACTCTTACTCTTTTTTAAAATCCTGAGGGAATCACTGAATTATATATGCACATATATATCCAGTACAGAGAGCTGAAAAGTACAGTTTGCCTTCAGGGCCTGCAATTAGAGATTTGCTAAGTCAGCTATATGCTGTCAGGGAATCAAGGAAATCTCCATTAGAATGTCATTAGGACCTGTAGAAAAGCTCTGCATTTCTTAGCCCCATTGCTCTACATACACTCTATTACACTCCAGAAAATTTCCTGATTTTTGCAGAAACATTTCTCCTTAATTAATATTATTGGAAGTTCTAATGTGTTTGTTTAGATCAGCATAAATTCTCTTCAATCATCCTACCTAAGGTGGCTTGAACTGGGCAGTCATCTGGCAGCCTTCCCTACTGGCATGTTGAACCTTTGGCAAGAGTGGGTTCAGCACAATTCATGCAGAATTGCTGAAAAAATGTTTGATAACAGCAATTTTTAAAGAATTGCCATTGAACAGTCAGATCATTCATTTTAACACTCATTTGCCTGGTTTGCTCTCTGACCTCCAAATACAAGTGTTTGTTCATAAACAGTTGGTTCTTTTAATCTCCACATCATTGTTGTGTGAAGATTTATAGAAAAGTCATAAACAGAGCAATAGAACAGAAGAAAAAGAACAAAGCTCAATCATTTCTTGAGTGGTTTTGTGGTGATATTCTTGGTAATTGTAATCTGCTCTTTTATTTCACTTTAAGGTCTATGAACCAATAGGAAAGATTGAAATTGCTGTCATTTCATCAATGTGTAAATTTGCAAAATATGTTATGGAATTATTTACTAGGAAATTTTGGCAGAGTGAAAAGTCCTTGCATTGTGACATGTACAAAACTGCACACGCACATTAATTCTGTGTACGTTACACCCACAGAAGTGAATGCTCCCACACGATCTCACTGAAATGCATGAGAGTGCTGACTGACCTGGAACCTCAATGGTTTTTTACCTTGATCCAAAAGAGTTTTGTAGAATAAACTGTCAAACTTTTGTAAGCTAAACTACAGGGGCTAGATATCCCTCCTGCTGGAAAAATCTCCTGTGAGAAGGAAGTATCCTGACTTACCAAACTTGGTATTCAATCTATGTGAATGTTTACAATAGCATTATTTCAATGCATCTATCTGAAATTGTTGCATATCATGTTTTTATCTTATTTAGCATTATTGCATGTAACAGACTGCGACATGCAGAAACCTCCAGCTCTGTAAGGAATTTTTGAGCAGAAGTGTAAGATGGATCTGGCTGTTCTGGCTGCTTTATGAAGTATGCTGCTTTCTAAACCAATACAAATGAAAAGCAATTGGCAAAATCTAGGAGGATTCCATGGCAGAATTCAGGTCCTCCATGAGTACTATGGGGTAATGTGTCCCCAAAGCCTGTCACTTCAACATCTCTTAGAAAAGGTACAGAATAAGGGATTGCACATTTTCTGGTCATCTACCAACCACTTTCCTCTTAGAATAAATCTAACATTTGGTATAGAATGCATATTGCACAGTCTGCAGTGGTTTTTTCTCAGCAAATTTAACCATTCCCTTGGGATACCTGCCAACCTCTTTAAGAATGTGAAAGGTTTGTGGAAAGGTAGATGATGAATTTCAGGTAAATTGTATAAGAGAGTCAAAGTGTTCACATGACACATGTAAAAGGAATGAAACTCAGAGCTGCCTTACATAAGTGATGGCAGAGCAAGGCATTGCATCCTGAAAAAAAATTGGCTGAAGGAATGGAGTGTACTTACATATCTAACACCATTATAAAGAAGTAAGAAATCAAGCATGTCTACATTTCTCTTTTCAAGTTTCCTAAATGGACTAGTCCACAATTCAGACTAATGGCTTGTAAAGTTTCCCCTTAAAAAAACATAGTGGTTTTGAGCATAAAATAATGTCTGAAATGAATACATTCCATTTCTATACTTGCATAACTTAGAGACAATTAAACTGACATTTTCCCCATAACCTAATAAAATAAATCCAGTCTTGGTTTAAAATCTTTGCCTGCCAAATGCAAATCAGATTTTTTTCTGGATTGCTTTATGAATCCATGAAAATAAGATATATAACAAAAAACCCTCACAGACCTATAACTGCAGAAGTGCCAAAGTGTCACTGGTTGGAATACAAAACTTACTTACCTCTTCATTCATCTTCCTTGCTAAGTGCTTTGTTATTGTAAATGCTTTCGAATTTGTATAATTTATGTAAATTATTAAACACCTGCTCTGGTCCCATAAAAGAAGAATATGGAACAAACTCTTCAGTTTAATTGATTCTTGGCTTGAGTTGTCATTATTTTCTCAGCAACTACAAAGATACTCTAGTTCCCTAATGGTCAGATTTTGCTGGCAAAACACAGATGTTCAGAATCTACTGTTATAAAACTGATCTACTTTTGGTGATTTTGCTGAGAAAATATCATTAAAACACAATTAACAAGTCAGTGGTGAACAACAATGACACGTAGGTTCTCACAATTTGCATTCCCCTTCCTTGCGGATATGATACTGCTGGATAATGCACTTTAGTTGGATGTGTCCTAACTATCTGAGCTTTCTGGTCTGAGTTTTCTGGTGCATTTATCAGTAAATTGTTTTCATGTGTCTCTCCCATAAGCTGCTATCTGTTCTGTTTCCATTGGGACTGTGCTTTTGGAAAAGTGTTTAGGAGAAGGGAAGCCCCTAGAAGAAGGAAACTGGGGCACCTCTCAGTTGTAGGTTGTGCCACTAGTTAAGAAAGATTACATGTTTTATACACAACAATTATTTTTGCCCTTTCTTTGCTGATGAGAGAAATTGCTTTTTGTTCATATCACCTTGCAAATTAGAGTAGTTGCATGCAGTCCTCTCTGAGCCAATTTTGAGAGCCTGCAGAGCTGCCAATTGCCACTTATGCTGGGAGAAGCTGGCACATTGCCCAGTAATCATGATCTGTTCACTAATGGGTCCAATTCAGGAGATCATGACCGCTAATGAAATACATCGTACCTACTTACTTGGACTCTTTCCTTCACTGTGTTTAGCTACACCACATCAGCTGAGCTGAAGCAACTGGACCAAAAAGTACAACTCTCTGCCCTTGCAGCATCAGTGAGCGGGGAGCTGTTGTTTCTTAGTGCTCTGCCTGGTGCTGGTGTGGGATTTGCCGTGGACTCCTGCAAGATATAAAATATGCAAATAAACAGAACAAACACAACTTATTGAAACAATTAGATCTATTCATAGTCTAAGAATTCTGATACTCATAATCAGTATCAGTATCACTCATATTAGTGATTCTTACAAGCTTTTTGCTTTGCAGTTTCTCAAGGATGAGGTCAGTTTCTCATTTAACTACTCAGTCAGTTTGTTCTGTATTATATTTCTCCATACTGACAATGCTTTTGATCAATTTTCTAAATTTGCAATAAGACAAGATATGTTATAGTTTTACTAATGGAAAAATAATAGATATTCAAATTAAATTATATTTTTATTACATATTTAAGGTACTAATTTTGGAGATTCTAAGTTTAAAGATTTCAATCAGCTTGCAAAGGTCTGACCATTTGTTGATTCTGGCTTCCCACGCTGTGAAGTGCTCTGTGGGAATATACAATCTGGAGTTCAACTGAGAATGGGTAATTTTCATACCCGTATATTGCACTTGTCTAACAAACAGAAATTAGACCGAGTGCACTACACTCTGTGAGAGGAAGAACAGTGTCTCACCATGGTGAAGAAGGCTGGCATATGACAATGGACTCAGTTATTGGAGTAAACCTGATGTAGAGGAGAATTTGGCCTGCCTGACTACAGCACTCCCAGACCTTATGTTGAATACAGAGGGTAAGAGACAACTAATTTAAGCTTTATCAAAGTTTTATTCTGCTCTAGCTGAAGTGGACAGAACAAGGGAAAGGCAGAAATATTTAAATGAAACAAACCCCACCATATTTCTTGAAACAAGCCAAATGCAAATGTTTGAGTGTTGTCAGCTGTCATGGTCACTTCCTGATTTCCTGAGTTCTGGTTGGACTAGAATAAGAATTACAGTACTGTAAGAAATTTCTTTTACCTAATCAAAACTGTGGTAGACGTCTGCAATTTTGTACTAAATGAAGAGAGCAGAGTCCTGATCTAGAAGTGCATGGCATTCATTCTCAGGGACAGGAGTTCATGTTTCTACACATGTGGCTTTGCGAGTCCCTCTGTCCTGAGCACAGAGGGTATACAGGTGTTTGGTCTTCTCTTTGCACAGTACACAGAATGCCTTCAGATCTCAGCGCATATGTGGACACTCTTTAAGCCATCCCCCCAGGCCAGTTGATTGTCTTCAGTTTGACAGTAATCCCCTTATCTGGGACATAATTCCTGTTCCTAATGTGGAATAAACCTGAAATCTGGGAAATATCCTCTTTACTTCTATAAACAGTTGTGGATGAATGCAACTCATCCTGTTTGACAGTTTTTAAAAAAGGTTCTCTATGGTTTTTATTAGCATTATTTGAGTTAAAATGGATCTTCAGTTATAGCTAGCTTAATGTTTGCATTTTAATGTACTTGAGATAGCAGGAATCTACTAAATATATCCCAAGAATTATTAAATATAACACATGTAACTATTTTACCACCAGAAAAGACTAAATATCAGAATATCCCACTTAACATATAACATTTAATGCAGCACATAGCAGAAGACAAAAAAGATACTTTACAAATATAAAAACTGCAATCGTAATAACCTGTGTTGTAAAAACTAAGTTAATAGGGACTCTTTTTGATTCAAATTTTACCTCTAATCCTTACTTGCACTACATGACCATCATTTTTCTGTGTAACTCCACTCTATGTACTTTTATCCATTACTTCTGTCAGTCTCAGAAGTGGGAGATGAAAAAAGGTCCTTGTTGATGTTTCTAATATATAAAAATTGCTCCTGACTAGTGGCCTTTACCACCTAAAACGACATTGCCAGAGTGACATCTTTTCTCTTGTCTAACCTCTGGAAGTGACCCAAAAATAAAAAGTGTACTAAACAAATTTGTAATGAAAATTATTAATTTTCTTCACATTTTGACAGCATGGGTGATGTTTTCTCTTAATGCGCAGAAAAGCTTCCTACGTTTTTGAAGGAGTTTGCTTGGGTCTGTATATTCCTATTTGAGAGAGCAGAAGGCATGCTCTGGGCAAACCAATCACTTTGCTTTGCACTGATGCAGTCTTGATAGGAACACAGCAACTATTTAACAGAGCACAACACTATCCATTCTCTCTGACTGAGAGAATGAATTTTGTATTGGTTTATCTCTGCATACAAATCTCTCACACACACAGGCAGCCATGTGCATTATGTGTGTGTGCGTACACATAGACAGCTCTGCAAGTGATCTTAACAAGAATCTTTTTAACACACTCAGTGTTTGAACCAGAACCTCTCTGGTTCTCATTTACACTAGAAGTACACAAAGAGCTAGTAATTTAGCACACTATGCCTCGTAATTAGTTTAATCATTGTCAGCATGTAACTATAAACCAAATACTGATTAGCCATCTTAGTATATTGGTGGGATTTTTCTTAGTTGTCTTTCGAGTTTTCTGTGGAAGCAAGCTGAGGTCCCTGTGACAAGCAGGAAGGCAACTTTCCACATTTGCTAAGATGTGCAAATATGGGAACTACTAGGTGCCTGTTGTCAAAAAGCAGGTTTGGCATCATTTACAAATCAGCAAAAGTGTAGGAATTAAGACATTTAGAAAAGCAATTCTGCAAATTCTTGACAGCAGTGAATAAGAGATAAGACTGACTGCAGCACTTAGTGCAGGATCCAGGGTTGGACTTGCTCCAAATCTCAGGAGAATTCTGATCCACAGATCTGGTTCAGTTCCTTCTCTGGTTCTAAGTGGTTAAAGGTGATTTTATTATTCAGTTAGATTTGCTTTGTAGAACAGAATGTCAAGTGCTTGAAAGAGTTATAGAGAGATTGAGTCATCTTCTTTTACCAGTGCAAAACATAAATACTTGCTATTCATTTCCAACCTGTGACTGCTTCCTCAGGTACTCTGTCACATCTTTCTTTTCTCATGATAATACAAGATTATCACAGTCTGGTAAGATAAACAATGCAAAGAGATTTACCAAAAGAGAATTTGCCCCAATGCAGCAGCAGTCTCTGGTGGCACTGCCAGTAACAGTCAGGCACATCACAGCTCTTCCGATGTGAGAACACGGCCCAAGCGTAGCAGCCCAGTGAGCTGCCTCAGGAGGGCTAGACAGCCCTTGACACATCTGGGAAGATCAGCCAAGCAATGGAAACTATGTTAGTGCCTGAAAAACTTCACAACTGTCTTTCAAGGGACAAGGGAACTAGAGGAAAAGCTGGAAATAGAATAACTATTCAGGGATAGATTGATGGGGAGTGAAGGTCACAGAATGGTTATTAAGAATGGAAGTGGTAACAGCAGCAGCAGAGGCAATTTTACCTGACCAGAACAGACTCAAAAATTGGCATTTATTTGTACCAGTCCAAGAAATTCTCTTTATCTCCCATTTGATGGGAAGAAGTTCGGAAAAAGAAATGGAAGGGATTTCCCCAGAGACCAAGTGCTCCTTCTCCTCCTACAGCAAAGGAAAAGGAGTTAATTTCATTTTGTTGTGGTGCAATAATGCTTAAAATGACCAGTTTTAGGAGTAAAAGAGTCACCTCCAGTCATTTATGATTTATGCTGAGACACCACAATGCTAGCATTTCCAGATGTTCAGAAGCCTGGTGGAAAACAAAACGTATTTCCAAAAATTCCTGGGGCTGGAAGTGCAAATCTCATTCACACTCATGAGATCTTAGGTAAACAGTGCCTTGCTACTACTACAGGGCTTCTCATAAGCACTCATCAATGTGGAGGGAGCTGCATGTCCTGTAAGGCTCTTCAAGCCTTGTAAATGTACAGACCAGATATGGAGCCTGTGTCAGTGAGCTGCAGTCCTCACATTCCTCTAAATCTGCTTGGGCCTAATTAATCCCCAGTTCAGCTACTCCCCAGTTCAACTGTTCCCACTTACATCCACTAAGGATTTGTCCCTGTTCATCAATGATAATAAATTTCTTGGGCTCATCTATACTACAGATTTTACATTCAGCTTTTCATGTGTGCTTCTTTTTCCATCTGTAGGGAATTTTTCCTGTGTCCTGCTTTATTCCAAGAAAACTACACTTTGGTGCCTAATTTGTGTCATGCAAATTGAGCATTCCACAAGAAATTTGGGACTTGGGGTGGCTGTTTGGCCCTGAATTGTTTTAAAAACACTACTAGTTTAATTTGGATTTCTCAGTGGGTATATTCATGGAGCAGAGATATTTCTTCTAGTATGTATGCATGTGCATTCACACAGACACATTCATGCCCACATATAAACATAGACTTGAGGTCAGAATAAGGAACCCACAGCACCTATTGTTGAAACCACAAAGGGAAATTAAACTTAAGGTAGTGCTTATTACTTCTTGCTGTCAGGTTATTTATTTAGGTCCACTCGAAGGCCCAAGCTGGAAAATTTGTCACAAGCATATTTTTTTTTAATGCTGTCATCTTTATTCTAAAATATTTAGATGCATATTTGAATGTGACTTCAGTGGGCACAGAGATAACAGAAATAATGAGTGGTTTGAAGGTTATTAGAAACACTGTTATAAGCTAGAGAAATGACAGGTCAATTCATAATCATCCCCTTACATGAAGTCATTTGATTTTGTGGTATGAAAACCACAAATAGTGTTTGTGAACAGACATCCTCAAATTTGGCACAAGAATATATTCATTATTCCCAGTAAGTAAGACCCTATTATGAGTGATGATCAAGTCACAAAAATGTTGAAATTCTGATCCAGATGAAAAAAGTAGTACACGATGAATCTATGTGTAAAATATATTAAATCCAGACTAGAATAGTATTTCTGTCTCCATTAGCAACAAGAACCCAAGAGGATACAGCAACTGACTTAAAGAAAAGATTTTTGTGATCTGACTGACAATTCCAAGAGACAAACTAAAGTGGTGGCACAAACAACCAGCCTGAGTCTCCTCCCCAAATCCCAGTTCAAGTGTTGTTTCAAACCAGCAAGGGAAGCACTGCCAGCCAATCACCTTTGGATTATTTGTTGCTCTATTTTCACATATAGAACCTTTCCATCAGCTATTAGCAGTATTCAGTAGCACTGCACATTATCGGTGTACAAGGGAAGGTTTACTCCATAGACCTCACTTTATCAGCACTTGCGCTACATTTTTTCTCCTGTCTAATAGCTGTCCCATCTAAGATCCTTCTCACTATATTCACCTCATTAATGAAATTTTACACAGTTGTCTGACAATTCAGGTTGTCCAAGGATTTCTTTTCAATGAACAGTCATTTGAATGGGTGCAGGCTATCTTAGAAATGACAGTACAGTTTTCTTGGGGAAAGAAAAAAAACCCATACAGGTGACACTTCTGGATATGATAATGTTGAAACTTAGAAGGGAAGCATAAGAAATCACAAGTTTCACCATCTATAAAGATCACTGGTTCCCTATGTCTATACATACATGAGTTGATCTTCAAGATATTGATGTTCACTGACACAGATACCGGTCACTTGAGTAAGTAAACAGTCCTTCTAACTCTCTTGAGGGACTACAACCTCTGCTTCATTTAGGACCAAGCAGTTTTGATGTACATTTTTTTAAAGCTAGCTATAAGAGAGACAGCTAGCTGTCTTATCTACATGTATCAGAAAGCAGTCATGTTATTACTAAAGGATGTATACAACACTAGCTTATTTGTTCATTTATTTTTTATGCATACAAGTTATGTAACTTCATTGATTTCCCTTTCTCATTTCTATTTCCTCATTTCAGTTAGTTTTATAGCCATAACAAATTACATTTTCACTTCAAAGTCAGTTTTCTTTCTTTTCCCTCTGCTATTCCTTTCCCTTAGGTTTATGAAAGTTAGCTTGTGATTTTGCAGATAAGCATTCCTAGAATTTAAGACCCTATTAACAGAAGTTCAGAACCGGAACATAAAACTTTTTGTGAAAAGGTGCGCTATAAATATGAACAGAAGTCTGACAGTTGTTTTGTAGGGGAAAAAAATCCCAGATTGCAACTACCTAATATTTTGGATTCATAACTGTGGTAATGACATTTGCTTTTATAAATTGGAGTCAAATAGTGGTAATTTCCATTTTCATGTGATCAATCTTTCAAATTTGAAAGTCCATGTAAGATAACTGCTTCAGTGCTTCAGAGCGAGCAAGGTAAATTACTGGAGAAAGCTCCAAAACTGGGTTTAAGAACAACCCTATAGTCACAGAGTAGCACTGAGGGGTGTCCTCTGAGGTACTTAACTTTTGGCATAGATGTTTGTACAGCAAAGGAACAGGGTTTTTGTCTAATCCACAGCATATATTTTATTTGCAGCTGATCCCTTTATTCCCTGTAATAGGAGCTAAATCTTCACACCTGACAGACCCTGACAAAGGCCTAGGGATGGAACAGCATGCAGGCTTAGCCTCTTCCACAGTGGTCTGAAAAAAGCCCTGACAATCTGGTGTTTTCACATTAAGCTTGCACAAGGGAGCCCACCCTGAAAGCCATGGGGAGTTGTAAGGCTCCTTCTCCCTTTCCACAGTTAGACCTAAAATCGTTGTTGCCCCAGGACTCTGCATCTTTGAGACCCTTTTTATCAAATCAGGTTGAAATGGGCCCCCTTATAAGCTTACAGCAACTGGGAATCTGAGCCAGAGAGGAAAGGCAGTTAGTTATTAGCAAGTTCTTCCAAGGCAGCCTAAAGGGGATTGTCCACCAGTGTTTGAAAATCCAGCTATCAATTCACTGCAGTTCTAGCAAGAAGGGGGGGAAAAAACCATGGTAAATGACTAACACATGTGCATAGAGCAGGACCTTAGCTCTAGATGTACTAATAACTGTGACTTTTTGTACAATTTTTTTTAGAAGAGGTCAGAGGAATTTAACAAACAAGGTACTACCAGGCTTCCTGTTACTTGTAATTACAAGAATGGGCAATCTTTCATTTTAATAGGTCACATATTTTTTTTTCCCTTGCTAGTATTTCTTATAAGCAGAGAACAGTGTTAAGGAAAAAAAAAAAAAGAAAGGAAACCATTGCCATTTAAAACTTTTAGACTAAACATTAACATTGCTGGTATGCTAGCAGAATCTGGGACAAATCCTGCCCTAACTCAAAGAGTGCAAAGGGCCAGCTCACAGCAGCATGATGCATAACAAATGAGCTGTCTGGAAAAGGTAGGAAAAGGATGGCAGGAGAAGAAGAGGCATTACAGAGATGGGAAACAATATGAAATACAGGTCAAAGACTCATTGTACTGGGGTGTTTGAAAACCCTGTAGGTATGCACAGTTACTACTGCTTTCCCCCAGCAGATTTAGGGGCAATAGAAATACAGAAAAAAATGCTATGAGTCAGCCAGAGTAGTCTCTTTTGGGAAGTTCTACAGTGGTCTACTGGCTGTCGTAGCAAATCCTTCCTTACCTTTTCCATGGATGATATGTCTTTGCTAAGCAATGAGAGTGTGAATTGGTGCTTTGTTTGCATGTACCAGCTGTCAACTGACTGTGCAATTTAAGATGTAGATTGAGACACAGAAAAAGACATCAACTTTCCTAGGGGAAAAAAACCCAACTAATTTTTTTCCTTAAGGGTTCATATATTCTACAGATAAGGGAATACTAAGAGAAGAACTGATGATCAGCACAGTCTTCCCTTGGTAATTACCACAGAAACATTGAGTATAGATGTTTCAGATCACACTAAAGATTTTAAGTTCTTTTTGCTTCTATTAAGAAACACTACTTTTTACTATGTGTACAGAGAGATTTGTTACAGTTGTTTTTCACCACAGATCAACACTTCCTCAACATATTATGCTGAAAAGCAGGGACAAAATAAAATCAGGAATAGAGCAATTGTTATATATTAAACCAAACAGGATCCTGTTATCATAGTATTCTGTACTTATGGTACAACTGGTAGAGAAAATATTTTGCAAAAAATTGTTCTTGTTAAAACTATGATGGCTTACTACTAATACTGAAATAATTGTGAGAAAATATTCTACTGCTCTAAAGAGCTTTTAAAATAGTAACAATTTCTTTGTAAGCCTTTAACAGTTCATTTTTAAAAGCCTAACATTAAACTCCTCATCTCAAGAGTACTAAATGGCGCATGAGACAGCTTATATGGAGCCTCTCATTCTTTCACTTTCACCTCCATTCTGCAACCCCCTGGCCCTGCAGAAGACACCACCTGACAGAACTGTGGAAAGTGCCAATCACGCACCAGCATTACCACAAGTAATTAGCACCCTTGTTTTCTGCATAAGCAGAATGTAAAAAGATTGAAACATGATTCAGTCAACCCCCACTACCCCCTGCCCACATGTGTTTCAGTTGGCCAAGCTTTGAGCACCAATCTCCCTCCAGGGCGAGTTGACTGTAAGGTTTCTACTCCCATGGCTGGTCCTTGGCCCTGCAGAGAGGCTCCAGCCTCCTCAGCCTGTCCACAGCATGAAATCAGGCTCCAAAACTCGTTGGTGCTCAGCTGCTGGAGGCCAGGTGAGGTGTTAGACCTGCAATGGTTTGGGAATGGAGATTGAGGGAACTGTTGCATGAGCAGTGCAGCAGCAGGATTTAGGAGTACCATGCTTGAAGGGTCATGTGTACTGTCCTATATACACACTTTCCTGTATACATACTTTCTCCTATATGGACATTTTAGTGGGCAATAGAGAATTAATTTAGCAGGGATGACAGAGTAAATGGTTACTTGGAGTTGACACCACAAGCACCAAGCAGCTGCAGGAGAGTGTGGAAGGAGTGGGGTCAGACTGACAGCAGTAATCCCTGCAGAGAGGGACTGCTCTGTGTCCCTGCTGTTGTTTGGCTCTCACTCTGCCATTAACAGTTCTGCTGTGGACAGGATGATATGGATGTGCTGGTGGTCCTGCTGGAGATGCTCTGCTGCCCTGTGTGCGAGGGACTAACAGCAGTACTGAGCCATCAGGCTGGAGTGTACTGTTTCTCATGTGTGCATCACCACTTTTCTGTGAGTGGAGACTGTCCCTACCACCTCATCACTGGCCTTTCTGTACCACTTTCTTTTCAGTGATGGATCCTTAGAATGAAAATACATGTAAACTCCATGCTCTAAAGAGTACTGAGCTCTCTTCACACAAGTCTTGGGATCCCACCCACCCCCTCGAGCACTTTCCATCATGGCCTCGTGGAATTGTGACTGCAAAGAGCAGCAGTTACAGCTGGTTTGGTGTTCACAGTGTCAGCACCTATTGCTCCAGCCGGAGACGATCTCAGTGCCCAGGCTGGGCAGGAGCCGAGCTCTGCCTCCACTGTGCATGCTGTCCAGGAATCAGGATTTACTGGGGCTTAGGGCCTGATCCTACAGGTGCCCAGTGCCATATGGCATGCACAGAGCAACCTCTTCCCACACACCTCCTAAGAAGTCAGCAGTTTTGAACTTTTATTTTTCAAAGAAAAATACCACCGGTATAATAGACTAAATTTTGTAATAAAATGTGAAAGGTGGGAGCTAACACAGCACCATTTAAAGCTGCATCTGGAATACAATTGCTGTTTAAAATCAGTGGGGAAAAGCAAGATATGAAACATCAGAAGACAGCTTAGAGTGGAGCCCTTTAAAAAAGAAGAATATGTTATAAATAATAAACACATATACAGTTGTACATGATATAAAACTAATTCTGTTTTGGTGCCTAGGTGACATTAATAAACTTCTCAGCTTTATTCTCCTAGTTTATGATATCACCAGCATCCCTCTATGGAATTACCTGTTTTTTCACCACAATGTAAAAAATCATTAAGACAATTTTTCAATATTTTGTTATTGTTTGACCTACAGATTAATACGCCTCTCTAGAATTTGCATCTTCCCTGTTGTCTTAGAACAAATTACAGCACAATAAATGCTGTCTGACTAGACAACATTGTGTAGCAGTTTGCTACTTGCAGTATAGTTATGACTGGTTCCTGCATCAGCAAAAATGATTGGAATAAAAAAGTTGGGTTTTAGGAGCTCTGAGATTGCAACAAGGTTATAGATCAGAAGATATTTTCTTGCACTACTGCCCTTGGGCTCGGGAAAACAATCTGGCTGTTAAATGTTAATTGCTAAATTATTGAAGCCTAAGCCTAATGGAGGCAGCTTCTTCAGGCTGGAATTACTGTATTCATGAAAATAACCAAGGAGAGCTCTGTGAAATAACTTTCTGCAAAATCTGAAAGAAAATAAAATTACTTGTATTCAGTATCAATTCAGGCAGCATTCACAGAAAGGTTTGCTTCTTTTCATTACTCTCACTTAAGGGAAAATTTTAGGAGTGCTTTCTAGTTCCGCACTGAAATCAGGGAAAATTTGCTGTTTCACCTGGGTTTTGTGTGAAACCTAATAAACTTTAGCTCCTCTCACTTGGCTGTTGCTTAGAAAATGTGATCCTTTGTATGTCAAAATCATTTTCAACCTGAGGATTGTCATATAAGAGTTAGGAATTCTAGGAAGGGGAGACAAGTAAGTGAGAGCCTGGGAAGAAGTGATGAATAACTGGAATTGTTTGGGGAAAAGAAACAGTGCAGGAAGGAAGCCCAGGGTGTTTATGTGAGCAGAGGATCTGGAACAAAAGCCAGGAGAGCTGGGAGAAGTTAGTCAAGGGAGCAGCAGGAGGAAAGAGAAAAATATTAGGCATTCTGTGAAAGGAAGAAAAAGGTGACAGTACCAGAGCCTGTGTGCAAGAAACAAAGGCAACTTAGGAATTGGAAACCTGTCAGAGTGTTTGTGAGAGAGTGATGCACCAACTGTAGTAGTGAAACAGGACTGTTGTCACTAGGATTGAGTTGCCTAGGGAATTGATGAGGAGTAAGCAACACCTCTTGGTTTTGAGCCAAAAATCACTGGTAAGTCTATAAAAGAAACCAAAAAGCTTTAAAAAATAGCAGGGGCAGCAAACAGAATAGCACTAAGCTATTTGCTAATTGTAGATCTCCCTTTTGTTCTACAGCTGAGATATAGAAACAAAAAGGACAGTAACTGAAAAATTAAACACAAAGCAAGGAAATGAAAAGTGTATGGATACACAACAGTCCTTAACTACATATGTTTAATGATCATAAACATTTATGTATACAGCACACAGCTATAGTCATGCTCATGGGATGAATGGTTTTCATAAAATAAAAACAGCTGTGGGGAAATTTTCTCAAACTGTAATAGGAACAATAAAAGCAGTAAAATTAAAAGATGTACCTTAAAATATTATTCAAGTTGACAGTCCATATGAAACCATCTTTTTATACCAGATACAGCTCAATTAAAATGCAATTATAAGTACAGTATTTGCTCCATGTTTTGTGCATGCTCTGAGAATAGCACCAAATAGTCTAATGTAAGTTTGTCTTTGTAATGAGCTTTGGGTTATTCCATGAACATGTGTATCTTAATAAGGACTGTGCATTATACCCTCTATGGGAGGTTGAATAATGGTTCAATGTAGAGATAACAAAATACCTCGGATGGAATGAAAGGAAGAAAAGTGGAATATGAATGATGGAAATTTACATATAATAAGATTTCCCATCAATATGGTGGTGGGAAGCAATGTGACTTTTAAGGTGTGAAGGGAGGGGAATTCCATTTCACAGGTCCTTGGAGACAAACAAAAGTCTGATTCCCTTCTGCACCAGACTTGGCAAGGAAAATGATTTTTCTGCTTCCCAGAGGCTCTGAGATTTGTCAAATTCCCCATTCCTCCCTGAGATGAATCTAGACCAGTTTGGGTGAAATGACGTGGAGGAGTTAAAGAACTCTCCCTATAATAAGAACATGAATGTCACTTACACTGAGTATACTGACTCTGATACTTGTCCTTATACTGAGTTAATTGTGAGGTAGGTCACTCTTACCTTTTTTCCTCTCTCTCTTTCTCTCTCCCTCCTCTCCCTCTTGCACTGCTTTTCAAAGCTGGTAGGCGTATTCTTATTAAACTGCTGCATTTTGACCGAAATATATATTTTTTCTTAGAAATCAACCATCTAAAAAAATTATGATAATTTAGAAGAAATGTCATTAGTAGCAACTGCAGGAAATATCACTGTCATATATAACAATTATTTCTGTCTTTCCTCTCCTTTTTTTTTTTTTTTTGGGAAAATACATCAGGAACAACATGTCATGCACACCTTTGTTACAGCAACTGTCAGCAAAGGTTAACGTTTTAAGGACAGTCATTGCCTGTATGTCATGAATTTTTCAATACCCTTTCTTTTTGTAGTAGTTCTGATCCTTTCTTTGTCTTTGTTTCCATCATTATGCCATTATTATAATCCCACTGAGGCCTTCTCAAGTAGAATTAGAACAGCACTTAATTACTGGAATTAGAAATGACAAATATCATAGTTTTTATCCGGTTGATCTTATCTAAGCTCTTCTGTTTATGAACTTGAATAATCTTGAATCAATGACTTCTAATATTTTCCAAAGTCTTAGAGGGAGTTCATTATTTTTTTCTCCTCTATGCTTACTTTCTACTTCTTTGTTCAAAGTAAGACTTTTTTGACATTATGTGCACTAACTGACAACTTTGTTTAATTCTTTATTACTTGGCATCTTCATTTTTCCTAGCCCTCCATAACTAACTCCTCATTTTCAGCTTGCAACTAACAAAGGGATAATCCATCTATAATAAAATCACACCAAGTCTTTACTCAGAGTCTCTCATAATTCTACCCATTTTAATTGATGCCTACCTGGAACTTTTTCCTTAACTCTGAAGTTGGTTTTCTTGGTCTAAATGGTTGCAAAGTTGTTTAAGCAAATATAGGAAGATTAATTTTCATCATTGCTACATTTGATGTTTACTTGGACAAACATGACTCGAGTAAGGAGATAACTGAGTCCTTATCTAAACCCTGTACATTATTCTCTGATACTGAAAGTGTGTGGGAGAGAAAAAAGACACCACTGCCCTAACCAGTTTTGTTTTGGCTTTAGTTTGTTGAGGAGTTTTGGGGTTGGGTTTTTTTATGTATTAGACATTTCTCACCTTGCTGCTTTCTATTCCTAAGTCGTCCACTCAGCAACACTGATATTAGCATGTAGTGATGCTAGTTATCATATATCATTTTGTAAAGAAAATAAGAGCAAAATCTCTTCAAATGAGAGAAATAAAATTAAAACAAAATAATATGAAACAAAACAAAATAATCCAAACCCCTCTTGTTGTAGTGCCTCTGCGCGTGGCTTGCAGCCGGGACCGTCGGGTCCTTTCCCCCCCACGCGGTGTTGGTCCTTCCCCCCCCCGCGCGGTGCTGGAGTGGTGCAGCCCCGGCTCGGCGGGTGCCGTCCTGGCCCAGGGCGGCAGGGGCTGTCCCCGCCCAGGGGAGCAGGTCATTGGTTCCCATGCCGGGTCCAGACAGCCGACTGATTGGCCGATGCCCCTGTCAATCATTGTGGTCCTCGGCAGTGATTGGCTCTCCCGACTGCCCTCCCCCCCCTCCACTTTATAACACGCTCCGGTCGCCATTTTGGCCGTCTTCTTCGCAGCATATTCCAGGAATGAAACCTACTGGCGATAAGCGGAAAAAACCCTTTCTCGTTCTCTTTATTTCCCTGCATAAATTAAACCGCTGTGCGTGAGCTAAGCCAAGATTCTGCAGGAGTTCTGATGCTCGGCTCTTCTCTAATCGGAGACTAGATAAAGCCGGAGTCGCGTTATTTAGGCAAACGGGACCGACGCAAAAGACTCCGAGTTACTGGCGCTTTCTATCCGCGGCACGCTCTGTGGCGAGGTTGAATAGGCTGACTATAATATTGAGCTAAACCCAAAATCTCTAAGGCTGAAACAGACTTCCTACTTTAGATACCAGGGGGCCTCTTCAAATGATTCCAAGCACAATAATAGGTCATGATTTAGAGCATCTGAATTGCTTTAACAAGCTGAAAAACAAAGATGTCCAAGCAGATGTGTTGCACCTGAACAGTGTATTATTTCTGCTGTATTGAAACACACACATTACAAACAGAACGATTAAAACAGTCTGACTTTTTTTTTTTCCTGAATGCTTCCAGTCACACGTACTTATTTCTTCTTAAAGGAGTCTCCAAATAGCGTAATTAGCGCTGTACTGAAATAAGTTATCTGTGTAACTCATTGTTTAGGAATATGGAATGATTTGAAAATTATTCTAATCAAAAGTTTCACTTTCTTCTGGTCAGTATGCACACCTCTAGGGTTTTCTTTGCCTCTATTTGGCCTGACTTCACAAAGTGTTAATTTAACGACTTATTAAAATTAGGTTATTGCTAGAGAGAGGAACTATATGGAGCACTGTGAATTATACTCCAGAGTTCTTTCAAGTGATTTCTCTCCCATTCAGTTTCCCAAACACCTGTATGATTTCCACTCCCAGTTTCAGGGGCCATTGCTCTCTTGCTTTTGACTTTAAAAATCTTTTACCTGCAAAAAGTAATTAAAAGTAGCAGTTGCTCTTTGATGGGACTTTAGAATTTCCATAGCTGCTTTTCCCATTGTTTTAGTTTAATTTATCACCTCATGAATCCCAAATTCTATTGCAGTCCAAGGCACAAAGAATATTGAAAAGAACTAACTATAATTCAGAAGATATTCACATATGTGTAAGATAAGCAGGTGAGAAACACCTTCACATAATTTTATGACTGACAGGCAAATATAAAAAGGGGGCAGAAAGTATCTGGTTTAAAGAACTAATGATATAAGAAAGGATGTCTTAATGAGCAGATCATTAGCTGAATTGTCTGGTTCCAGCTCTCTCTCCATCACAGTCCCTGTTAGGTGCCTAACTCTGACTGTCTTCAAAGGGACTTGGCTACCTAAATACCGTGGCAGATATGGGTGTGAGTCTTTCTTTTTTTCAATTATTGAGCTATAAAATGGGGATAATTGTATTTCCCTTGCTTCTCATGCAGTTACACTTGGGTATTGTAAGGGTGAGTAGAGGGGAGAATATGAACTGCTCAGATACTACAGTAATAGAAACTAAAAAAAAAAAAAAACAACTAAAATTGAGAGGAAACTATAAGAATAGATCATCAAAGTCTGGTGAAATGGAAAATGGCAGTGAGGGACTGTCATGGACCTGGAAAGAAGGTCTGGATAGACTAATGGATATAAATTACAGAAGCTCCTATGATATTGAAAAAAAAATCAGATGCATTGGGAATGCATCTGAACTTCTGGCTTCTTATCCAAATTGAGTCCCAAAGTGCTACCATAGTACAGAAACTTTTCTCTAGCTATTGCTAGTTTTACTGAATAGATGCTTGCATCTATAATGTAGCTTTTTATTCTACATCAGCATATTCAAGTATAGAATCATATTGCAATGAGAAATTCCTATTAAGGGATCATAGCCTAAACTGAAAACGTTATTATTTTCATTTCTTTCTATCTCGGAATGTTTTGCATGTGAAAGTATTCCAATAAATGTGTATATTTGTGCATGAAAGAGACATTTGTGAGAGACAGAGAACATTTCTTCTGCATTATGTGCAAAGTGAGGAATGCATCCTTCAGCTATAATGTATTTCCATTCTTACACATAATCAGCCATTTGTGCACATATTTGAAATTAATTTTTAAAACATATGTCTCAGTTTGTAGAATAAAGTTGCAGGAACACAGTTTGCACTTCTATATCAAAATTTAAATGTGTTTAATTTGGGGAAAATATTTACATCAAGTTTAGATGACTGAACATTTCAGTGTCTGTTCACAGTATCTGACTAATATATTTGTAATGTAGTGCATAAGAAAATGATAATATTTAGGTGAGGTGTTTCATTGATATCATATATAATTTGAAAGTGAGGGTTCCTCGTGGTCAAACGAGTATGAAATGGCTTGAAAGTGCTTTCCTTTGGGCAGATATTCAAAATCCTTGGAAATTTTTTTCAAGCAAATTTTTACCAAAGCAGAGCAAAATTTCTGCTACAGCTTTATTTTAGAGGGAGGCTTTTTGGCTGTAAGTTGTGCAATTCTGAAGGAAGAATTCTGGAGAAAAAAAAAGGTGTTTCTATTAAGATGCAGGATGAATTTCAAAACAAATTCAGGTTCAATGAAAGGACTGAACTTTGGTTTGATATATGAGTCTGATAGGGCAGTATAGTCATCTATGATGACCAAGACATGTTGATTCATACAAAAGACTACTGAGATATCTCCGTTTTAGAGAGGGTGCACCATGTCTTCCAGTCATAGCTTACTTCTGATGCAATCAAGAAGAGAAGACAGAGAGATTTACCTACAATTCCCTTGTCCCTCTAATTCACCCTTGAGGCATGGGATGGGGGACATTAAGACGTGATCTATGCCCAAGCTCCCCCTAGATATTACACATTTGCCTTTATAAAGTTGAAAATACAGGGTCAGAAATAACTTACCCTTAAAATGTTTGTGTTTTCTTTGTGTTTAATTTCCAGCATATAAATAACATTTTTGGTCTACTACTACCAGCAAAAAGATACTGTGTAAAATCAGTCCAAATTCTCTTCTTCTTCTCATTCTCTTTCTGATTCAGTCATTTATGGGTTGTCAGCAATATGGCAATCTGTTTTTAAAGGACTTCATAAGGTTTTGTGGATTTCATAACAGAGGGTTTTACATCTAAAGAACAGAGAAGCATTATCAAATATCTCCAAGTCCTTCGGTGGATTTCATGAGATCATGTATGGCAATTTGTCATTGATGCATGTCAGCCATCAAGCATTACTATTGTATTGTTTTGACTGTTAAAATAACAGCTTCCAGTGCCAATTTACAATCTAAAACAATTCACAAAGCAACAGTGCCTTGTATCATAAAAATAGGTGCTAGAGATAATTGGGCAAGGTGGTGTCATGTCACATGTGTGCAAGTTCATTAATTAACTGCTTGAAACTGCTATAAAATAATAGCCATGTCATCAAGATGAAACTACAAAAGCGCAAATAAAATAAAAATGCACTAAGAAAGAAAACAGAGCAGCTGTTATTAAAATATCCTCAAGTTACCATTCATTTTTACTACCCACTTCTCTGGTCTTTCTGGTGCCAAACCCAAACCTAAACTGGTACCCCAAAGACCTTTACTTTATATTACTTCTGGCAAGGCCTGTCTCCTCCTGTGCAGAATGCAGAATCAATTTGAATTTACACTATCATATTTTAAGTGCACAGTGATCCTGACCTGTAACTGTGTCAAGTTTACACTTGCAGATAATAAAAGATGTGACAGAATGTTGATGGACAACATTCACCAAATATGACAAAGTCTGGGAGTTTATTCTTTTGGGGTTCTTTCCCTGCAGTCAATTTTATTTTCTGCAAAGCAGCTGAAAAGTTTTCTTGCCTGTAGGTTCTTTTTGTGTCACAATCTTCTACCTTTTAAATGCCCCAAGGAAGAAAATCCAAGATCTCTACAGCCTGGTTTTGCACTCCTGATGCTGAATGATGAAACCACTGAACCTACAGCAGCCTAATGGCTGCTCTAAAAGTGCAGAGACAGCAAAACCCCACAATGTCTTGTTTGTGTTTCTCATATCTCAGCACCCCAGTCGCAGATTCTGACATAATCCCTCTTTGTGTTAGCAAGGTTAATTGTTGATTGAACTTTGTACTCTGAAATGATGACTCCCACCTCAAGAGTCTGTGTTTGTCAGGTTTAATCTTTGGTGGATTATTTACAGAAGTTTACCAGCTGCTTTAAAGAGAACAGCTGGAGTCAAAGTCTCTGAAGAAGGCCTAATTTTCAATGAGATTTTCCTGCATAATATAAACTTCTAAAAATATTATAAACAGACATTAAAGACAGAATATGGTCAAATCCTAAGAGCTACACAAGCACATTAATTCCAAACTATCATAGAGGTTGTTTCTAATTTTGTAGCATAACTGATGGTGTTTAGGAGCAAGCGAACTCATCCAGGACCCTGTGAAGATTTTGGGTATGGGCACTGATATTGGTGCAGTGTTTTCTGCCCAGGACCACCCTGAGGAAGGAGCAGTCTGATGTGTCTCATGACCAGAACTTTTTGCAGTTGGTCATAACGAGTAAGTGCAATGCCATTGGTGGACTTTGCCAGTGTAAAACACTACAAAGGAGCACTATACAAAAGGAATCAGTACCCCGAGCCTACACAGTGGTTTCTGATCTCGACTCCATATCATCTTTGCCAGAAAATTCTTAACAAAATGTCATGTCTGTCTAATCAAAGACTTGTAGCATGTATGAGGCTTTAAGTACAAAGAACCTTATTTAAAAAAAAAATCACTATTATCCTGAATTATTTGGATTAACAGAAGGGAAATGAATCTACAGTGACACATGATGATCTGAGAGTGATTATGCAGTACATGTAAAAGAAAAGTAGATAAGTGGGTTGTTAGAATTATTAAATGTATTACTAAATGAGATCTGGCACTATGTGATGAAAATGAGAATATCTGGGTAAGCAACAATGATGAATTTCTCAGATTTACACCATACTTTAGCCTGTTTGATCTCTTTTTAGCTTTAAATTTAGCTTTTTAAAGTAATGCTTCATGAGGCAACCCATCATACCATTATTGAATATTAGGAAGAAAAAAAGTACTCTTAATAGGAGCCAAGGTTTTTCAATGATTGTTCATGGGCTTAGAGAGATTAAATATTTCCTTGTCAGTGCTTATTCCACACCTGACATTTCTTACATTTGATCGGTTAATGGTTATTGCCCACTATGCTACTTTAAAAGGTCAGGTAAAAAAGGGCTGTTAAGTCTCCCTCAATGAGACACATACTGGGAAAACCTGTTTGCATCTATATATCTCTCTTTGGAGAGGCATAGATATCAATATTAGCACTTATCAAGAACATACTTAAGATAATAGCAGCAACATGTCTGGATGCTCTCCAAACAAAGATCTATGAAGCAAGATACCACATGTAATATTTTGCTGTAAGTCGCTTGATTTAGGTTAAGGTACTGAATTCAACTAAATATATGTTGCAATGGCAGCAATAAAAACACAGCAATGCAGCTTGGTTCATTGTGAGCAGAGAGCGAGCGAGCCCCATTTATTGTCCTATTCCCATCTTATATAGTAGGAACCCAGATGGATGATTTGCTAAAATCCAACCACCCCCTGCTATGGTTGGCTGGGCTCTACACTGCCCAATCCAAAACATATCACACCCAGACTCACAACTGTGGAAACAACAGGTGCTTTATCTTATTGTTTTTCATACCTTACATGAGAAAGAAGGACATTCTCACAAGCAGCCTCAGGCAGCAGCTCCGGGCTGCTACAAATATATTTCTTTTGAACTCATTCACTGTGTAGAGGTTGTTCTACCTAGTCTATTTCTAACAAAAAA
>VZRZ01007151.1:270288-294400 GCA_013398175.1 Climacteris rufus | reverse complement strand
AAAAAAAAAAAGAAGAAAAGGCTTTTCCAAAATTTCAGATTTTTTCCCAAGAAACAGTTTTAAAATATGTTTGGTGGTTTTCCAGGAGTAAAGGCAAAGCACAAAGATTTGAACATTCAAGAATATTAATGAAGAACATGTATTTTTTTCCTGGAAAATGTTCTGACCATTTTTAAGAAAGGAATATGCAGACGATTTCTCATAGAACTTTGAGGGATTTATTTCATTCTTCTTGGCACTGCTGTTCATCTGTATGCTGCATTTAGTTCTAAAATGAACACAATGCATATATTTTAAACAATTTGGCATACATGCAGAAGACACTAAGTTCTTCAGAGTTCTCAAATCTATACAAATGCTGAGAGGCATTATGTCCCAGTGGTTTCTTCCCAGAGCCTCAAGGACAGAAGATGCACAAAACTTGTGGAACCAAGTGGGCAAGCACATTAACTCTCACAGCTCAATTGCTTTCCATGCAAGTCATCTCTCATATTCATTTCTAATCCAGCTATTTCCATACATAGATACGTTCCTATTTATTGGTTAAAAATCTTTTTACTGGTGCCAGAAATATGTGAGAAAAACATTTTGCTCTTACCTCCACCTTCTTCACAATTTTCTAAATAGCCCTAATTGACTAGATTTCCATGTGGTTTTGACAGAATAGCTGTCGTAGAAATCAATTTTAATATTAGCACAATGTTATTATACTTCATTATTTGATATATTTTCATTATGTCTCCTCTCATCTATCTCCTTGCTCAACTAAATAGGTGCAATTGTTCTAATCTCTTCTTATAAGAAACCTTTTAGTTCTCCTTCTATGGTATTTTTCTTGCTATATCCATTTTTAAGTTAGGGTAACCAAAGGCAAACATAATAGTGGAGGTAAGTACCTTCATTTTATATACTGGCACGTGTAATTGTTTTAAGGTTCATACAGGATGTAAATCACACGTTTTCCCTCATTCATTTTTCAAAATTCAGTCACTCTGGGACTTCAGATGTTCAGAAAAGTGTAGAGGTAACAGATTATCCCTAGCTCTACCAAAGGGCTTACTGAAAGACAGATAAATCATGATAAACAGAAACAGACTTGGTCTATTTGGCTTTCTCTTTTTTGCTTTTCCTGATCAATTTGAATAGAGCATTTAGCACCTTGCAATATATGTCTAAATGCTAAAAATGAAACACGAGTCATGTGTGGTTACAAATATCAGATATGTAGTATACTTATTGGTTTAGTCGACAAATATTAATCTGCAAGAGAAATTTTGTTCTCGTTGACCCTCTCAGTGTCTTTTGCTGATGTGGGGCTTGCCTCCTTTGCAGAGTGAATCATGGTGCAAAGACACATGAACCAACAGCAGCCTGCCCCAACCTACATTAACTCATTAACTCAACCTACATTGTGCAGCCTACTAGAACTTTGAGAAAGCAACCACAGTTCAGAAACAGCTTTGTTTTCTGGCTAGGTCTTATTCACCCCAAACAGGATAACAAAGTGAAATTTTCTAATTCTGTCATTCAGGCATTCACCAGTCAATTCTCACTTAAATATGCACCACTGCAAAGAGTTCTGACTTAGGTCAGGTACTGAACATGTTTCACTGTATTGTAACACCTCAGTGTTGAAAATAAATGGACTTTCAATGTTTCCTGTCTTCCTGCAAATCCTTCTCCAAATCTTCATACTACAACATGCTCTGGTATTTCCTGAGAGTCTGTGTTTGAGCTGACAAGCCCAGGAAGCCCAGCTGTACTGCACTGCACTTCTATGATGCATTAGCAGAACCTGCTTTCTGAACAAGGAATGAATCCAATATTAGGGGCACCGGTTTCATTTGTCTTTATTCTGTATCTAATCCTACAAGTGCAGTGTGGTATTTTGAGGGGGTCTGGCTTTTTGGGCCTGGTAGGGGCCAGAAAGATGGCTCCTGTGAAAAGCTGCCAGAAGCTTCCACAGCTGTCCAGGCAGAGCCAGTCTCATGGCTACTGAAGATGGACATGCTGTTAGCCACAGCTGGGCCAATTAGGAAGGAAGGTAACGCCTCTGTGACAACATATTTAAGAAGCAAACACGGCAGTACACATGCGCGCGCCATGTAGTTGTAGGTAGGCAGAGGAGAAGGAGTACAGCATGTAAAAGAAACAACAGTTATGGACACCAGCAAAGTCAGCCAAGAAGAGGAAGAATGGGGGAGGTCCTTTAATCATCAGAGCTGAGACATCTTCGCAGGCTGTGGTAACGACTGTACCAAATGCAGTGTTTCCCTGCACCCTGAGGGTCCATGAAGGAGCCAAGAACCACCCCACTATGGAGCAGGAGGGGGTGAACTCCTACTGGAGGGACTGTGGTCTGGTGGAAATCGACACGAATAATGAGGCCTTTGCTCCTGGGAACTGAAGGGAGTCAATCGAGTTTAAAAAACCTTGTTTTATTTCCACCCTCAGATGGACCAGTTCAGCCTTGAGAGGACAAAAGAGCAGCAGCAGAACCAGGTGGGCTGCCTGCCAAGAGAAAAAACATAACTTCTGCAAAATTGCCACAGTCCCTGCGAGAAGGGAAAAAGATAAAATCTGCCTCTCTTTCCCAGGAAGAAAACATCTGAGGAATGAACTGACTAGAAGGAAAAACCCTGGGAGGAGGGACGGCTGTGGGCTGTTGGGGGAGGGGGAAGAGAGAGTGTTTTAAGAGAAATGTTTTTGCTTGTTCCTTTAACTCTGTGATAAATCCACTTAATCACTTTTCAAGTTTTGACCCTGTTTTAGCCTGCTTTAATTAGAGGGTTTTCTTCTCTTTCAGTGTCCTCATCTCAGCTTGGTAATAATTCCCCTCCCCTGTCTGGCTGTAGAGGCGGGGGAGCGGCTTTTGTGGGGCTTTGGCATTTGGCCAGGGCTAAACCACGACATGCAGGCATAAAGCCCAACCCAGGTCTTACTGAAACCAAAGGCAAATTTTTATCCCTTAAATATTAGTAACGGTTCACTGAAAGGCTGAATACAATGCATATGGGCACAAGGCTCCCATAAAATACTACTCATAATCAACATCATGTGAAATATGCTGCAGTTAAAAAGATTTCACAGGAAAGTATCCAAATCCAGTCATACATAGAGATAGCAGGAAAAGAGGACATTGTGATGTTTGCTCAAATCCTGGATCTAGAGCTGTATATGGTATGATCCTGTGAAGCAGGAATTTCTCACCTCTTTCTCTGTACTTCTTAAACATGCAACCCACAGTCTAATTCCTAATCAAAGGATCCTCTTGACCTGATGTGCCACTTTCTCTTTGTTTTTGAAATTTCTCAGCATATACAACATTCCTTAAACAATTAAAAACTATCTAAAGCTTCACCTCAGCCTCTGTAGGTGTTTGGATTTGTTCACATTAATCTATACTGATGTCCAGATTCTGTCTCAAGTTCCCTGTGCTTGTTCTGTTAACTTCTGTTTACAATTTGAGCCCATACATCACACTTGTATATTCATCTTGGTTCACACTGAATGATGATCTCAGCATCACATTCTTCCTGCCCAGATCTTTTTCTTCAATGTAAAGCAAAACAAGATAAAAATTCCTTTTCTTTTATTAGGATTGTGAAAAACAAGCAATACAACAGTTGGTGCTATACTTTTTTTTTTGTGGAAAACATGAAAAAGGTGGGTACTTGTCAAAGCTTTTGAATAGCAGGCTACCTGTTACACTTTCAAAAATAATCTTGATTTCCAGAAATGAGGCAAATATTTTGAAGTGTGATGTATTGAAAAATCCACTGAATAACTGACCAGCACAGAATGGATGGGGATGGAGCATCTGGCTGAGACCTCATGGCACATAAAGAAGAACGTAAAAAAGTGGCTGTAGTAGTTTGTGATCTAGTTCAGAAGTTCAATCTTCTACCTAGTTCAAATGAAAGAAATATTCTCTATGTTCCTTATCTCACCCCTACGTGTAGTTGAGCACATCATCTGGAAAGGATGCCACATGTAAATGTATCACAATCTAGTTTATAGAAATACAGTACACAGGGCTGTTTGACATTAATTGGATCTGCCCGATCTTCACATGGAGGCCAATTTAGCACAAATAAAATCTGTGCACTTTTCGCATGCAAGACCAGAATTCTACATCAAGTTGATAAAAACAACATTCACTAATTAGCAGCTTCTGCATTGTCACCTTCAAGATAAAAGTTGCCAAGTGCCCACCCTCCTGCCTCAAATTACTCTTTGGCAGACTGTGTCATAGGCAACATAAAAACAAAAACCCCCTCCAAGTTGCTCCCAGGTGACTTGTACCTAGAGCTCAGCAAAACTGACAGTTTAGACTACAGGGAATCTCCAGCTATGACACCCTCATCACTTTTACCTTGCAGAATATATTTTAAATTAGAACAGAAAGTGAAAATACATGCATATGAACTAAAGCTTAACTAGCCAGTTTTATTTTAAGTACTAAGTGATGGCACTGTAAAGGACAGAACTGCTGTAAAACAGTTACAGATTATTACACTTTGCATAAAAATAAATAAACAAACCAGAAAGAACAAAGTTAATTGGTTTGCAAAGAGAAAGGCATATTACTTGCTCAGTAAACATTCCATGAAACAAAAATCACTCAGAACATTTGACATACCGTATCAAACAAAATGCAACAACTACAATAATTAGCAAGAGATCTAAATAAAATGATATCATATGTGTTATTAGCCCATCATTTCATATCCCTTCTCTCAATATTTTTTTTTTTTTCCTTTAATGGTCACATTATGATGAGTCCTGAAATTCTCCATGGAGAAAAGGCATATGGAAAATATTGCATGGAAAAGACAAAAATGGGAGTAGTATAAAGTTAATTTGTCTCCATTTTAATTGTCATCTACTTGTGGGAATAGAGAGATGCTAGTTTTTGTGTTAACTGTGTAGTAGCTACACAATGGAAGTCCGAGATTGGTATTTTTTATATATGATGGCCATGACCATGAAGTTACACAGAGATGCTATGAAAAACCCAGACACTGCAGAAATAAACAGAAGTCTGCACTTCCTCACACAATCACTGCTCATCACCAGCATCAACCACATTCCTTTCCTAATAAAACGTAGCAAAAGGCATCTAAGGAACATACTCACTTGGCAGAGACTGCAAGCAGAAGTAAAGGCATAAAAAGTTCAAACAAATGAAGATACTTCAAAGGAATATTCTATTTAATGATTCAATACCTTATGCAGACATCTTTACCAGGCATCCTTTTAACTGATTAACTATTCTGACAAAGCTGGGGAAATTTTGTATGTCTTCCTAACACATTATCAAAAGACAAATGGGTTTCACCACACATAGCAATTTCACTATCCTTTGGAAAAGAAGAAAAAGCAAAACCAAAGAAATAGTCATGGTGGGAAAGAGCTTATATGGGTATACTAAAATGTTGCTTTCTCTCAACCCAGAGATATTTCTAATTAACCAGAAATACATATCAAGGTAAATGGGTTTATGTAAAATAGAAGAAAAGAGTCTATCACCACACAGGATATTCTACTGTTCACTGAAGTGTCTCATCGTGGACATACTAATCCTTATGGAATACAGCAGCATATTGCATGTAAGTCTTTTGTAAGAACGAGAAGTAGCTGTCATTTTTATATTTCATTACATTAATATGGAGTTTTTTTGATTTCTCAAGATTCTAAGTGTATTAAAACTCTTCCCGTTTTTAAAAATCACTTTAATAAGATCACTGATGTTATGATGAGTTTTTAAAATGTTCATAGCTCCACAATGACAACAAACCTTTTAAATTCTCAATTTTTAAAGCAGTTTAAATACTTAGCATTCCAAATATAATATTTTTACTAATAATTTATCTCAGTGATAATGGCTCTGTAGGGCTGATTCATATATTCAGAGATGGAAAACAATGAGCCAAATAGTTTATATACATATTTATATGTATGAATTACAGAGGAATGGTCAGCAGGTGGATTCATGAATAGATGCACAAAATGTACATTTCCGTGTGTACGTAAAATAACATTCAATTACACTCTTAAGGATGAAATAGAAGAAATGGACTGGAGGTTGCTTATTTTCAACCAAAGATAAAAACATTACATGAAGTAATCTGTATAAATGCAGTGCTAATAATGATAATAATAAATAATAATAAAAACAACAACATATTTAACCTAAAAATCTCTGCTCTCAGGTGATTAGAAGCTTAACCGACCTCAATTAATCCAGAATCGTAGCTGTACTTTGCTCCACTGCACTTTCTTTCCCTACTGTTGCATGATGGGACTTGTGTTTGATTTTCAGCACTTGACCCAACAAACTTTTCCCAGAGAGAAAGCCATTCCATCAATATGGAAGAAATACAATAAAGCCAAGAAAGAAGATGGATGATCTGTCAAGCAATGAGAGCCTTTTCTCCTCTGGGAGAGTGTACCACTTCCACAGTACTCTCCATCCCTTCCTGATCAGGATGCTGGTGTCTGGGTCACTTGAATCCAGTGTTATTTAATATAAAGAATAATAATGGGTATTAATCTCATGTGATTAATGCATATGAAATCTCACATCATATTTATTAGGAGTGCAAATCATGAATTTCTAGCTTAATAAGAATGGTTAATTGAATCAAGTGTTTAATTTCCTCTCTTCAAATCATATCTTGATGATTCATGAATTCCATAGCAAAGTCATTTACATTACCATATAATCAGGAAACATAGTTGTTAGAAAGATCAGATTGGGAGGCTCAAGACTTAAATTTCAAAAGACCATATTTTGTTCAAATGCAGGGAACATGTAATGGGCACAGTGGGCTGACCAAGACAAAACATTTGATCATATCAGAAAAACAATATAACTTGTATTTTCTGCAGTGTGAAAGTATGGCTTTTTCAAACCACTTTGACACTGCATTGAAGTCTCCTTAGTCTTGTGCTCTGTGCACCAGGAAGTTTAAAAAAGTTAAATAATATCTGAAACTGCCCTAGAAACTCAAGTTGCTTATTAAAGTTTTTTGTTGGGTTTTTTTGCCCCTATGTTTGAAAAACTTCTTTGTTTCACTAAGGGCAAATCTTTTCTGTTTTGTAATGTTGTTATTGAACAAGTTTAATGATTTGCTGAGGACCTTATCTAGCAGCATTACCAAACAACATGAGATTAGAAACGTATGGTGATGCAGGCTCTTCTAGAATAAATGAAAATATTTTATTCAGCTACCAAGAAGGGTCTCCTGAGATCAAATTAGAAGCTAGCTGTGAAGGGAGATGTTTAGGCATGCTCTGGAATTATTTATCAGCATTTTCTGCTTGTGTGAGAATAAGCAGACATTAAGTTTAAATTAAACAAAGGAGAAAGAAAACAAGTTTTTTTTTAAGTAATTTGACTGCTAATGATATTTCTGAATTATTCTCAGTTTAATAGTCTAAGTAATTTGCAAAGATAATAATTGCTCCTGCTAAAGCTCCAATAGTGTCAATTCTATCCTTGCTGAAATTAACTTTCTCCAAGACCTTCACATGGACAAGAAATTGCAAATTTATGGTGGGTTTTGTTAATTATAAATTTGTTTTCTTCTTGACATTTCTTGTAATTTAATTTAATTTTATTGTATTCATCAACAACTAGAGAAACTGACTTAAAAGTCCATTAAAAAGAATAAATGTTTCAGGGTTTTGTATTGCACTTGTTTATCTTTATTTATAATGAGTCTGTGCTTCCACATAGGCCAGAGGATGTTTAATTATTACTTTTTAACAATATTGGGTGTTTTCCTGATGAATATGTTTTATATTCTTCTCACCCAGCTAGAAACTGTTATTGTGATTTTTTTTTACTCAGGTGCTATAATCTGGTTTGCAAAATATTTGGAAAATTATGAATGTGTTTAAATGGAATACTCAGGGGGCTAAACTTAAGCCTTGTTAAGCATGTAAGACAAACCAGAAGAGACAACAGTTTGTCCCTAAAGGAAAATAATACTGTAATATATGTCACAGATATTCATCATGAGTGAAATGCAACTCCATGAAAATCTTGTTGTAACTACTTGCAGTGAAAATTTCACCCCATATGTGCCCACAGAATACACAACTATCTCAGAGTTATAGTTTGCTGGTATTGTCAGGCAAAACAGTATTAAAATTATATTTATTTTAGCTTCTAAGAGAGTTTCGAGTGTCAGGATGTGCTGATTTGTCCAGTCAAGATCTAGCTTAGGATTGTATCAAATCCTGTATGGCTGAAACAGCCTGGACACATCTGGATGGCAACAGCAAGCGCTGTTGACGGTCCCTGAGAGGCAGGTACAATTCCTGCTGCTGCAGGAGTGTGACATGATTTACCACTGCTCTGCTTGTCTTCTCCAGCCATGGATTAACACATGTTCATCTTATGTGCCTTCTTTTTTGGATGTTACAGCCATCCAAATCATATAGAGATGTCAAATTTGGTTAAGTGTTTGCAAACAGCAGTACAGGAAAGAAGCAATGTTTGATATAAGTAAATATTGAATGGTATGATGGGTGATTTGTTACACAGCTTCTAATAGTACTGTTATCTTGTATACTGTATTTTTGGTTGTGGCCACGGATTAGAATGGGCCATGTGCTCCAATAGAATGAAGAGACTCTTCTAGCTCCCAAAAACTTGCAGTCTGATGCTAGTCAAGATAACAGAAAGACATATGCTTGCTCCATAAAGTAATGTGCTATCAGAAGTTGTGTCATATCTTCAGTGCCCTTTCCTTAAGGGATTTAAGTCCCTATCAAATATCCATTGCTAACTTAAAACCATCTGAAAATGAAAGTATGTACTGGAAAAAACTAACAGCCCAACACACTATAATATAACACTGTGAACAGACTCTCATTTGTTCTTGAGCTCTCCATTTTATGAGGGAGAAAAGGAGAAACATTTCTTGGCTCAGCATCTCTCCTCTGCATTTCTGCCAAACTAAATGCTTGACAAGTGCAATTTTACAGCACATGCTTGATGTGAACATAATGTCACCATGTTTGGCATTAACAAAAAAAAGTTACAGTGGGAAAAAAAAGGTTGCAAAAATGTTTTGGTTTCTTGCATGTCCTTTCACTATTCTTCCTGCTCTCATTTCCTTTTCAGAATTTTGTGAAATAAATGCTGAATATCTCAGGAAAGTAAGGATACTTTGTGGCCTCCGGCAGGAGTGCAGCAAGCTGGTAATTTTGCGGACTGCAGCAGAGGCATTCACAAAACAAGGTCCAGTACAGCATTGTCTGGTGCTGCCACTGTTACAGCCCCAGCAGTGAGGCCAGGGCTGGCCTGAAAATTTCCTTAGATTAGATCTACCTTTAACTGGAACATACTGGCAGGCCATGGGAAGTTTTATGCTACTTCTCAAGTTGTTCTTCTTTCTGCACAGAACTAACCTAGTTTTGCCCTGTAGAACTGCCGTTCTGGCACTTTTCATAAGGAACAGATATAGGCCTCTGCATTATAGAAGTGCACATTTTCAACAAAGAAAGGGGAAAATCATATATATGATCTCAAAATTAGATGTGAAGCAATAACTTTTAAAACTACAACCCCTGCACATGTGTAGGCTGCTCTGTACTGTGGTTATGACTCATAAGACCTAGATCAATCTTTTTATTTCTAATATTTCTGTGATTATGAAGGAAATATACATTATAAAATAATGTGGTATGAAATTCTCCCTTCACTGAACCCATGACCATTATATCCAGCCTCCTTGTGTGCATATGTAGCTCACATGAGTACAAAGGTCAGAAAGGACTTGGCTCAAAACCTGACTCAAATGAGTACACATTTATTTTCTTTCCAACTTCCTGAGACAAGAAGAGGAGGAGAAAACAACAACAATGCAAAAAAACCACTTCTATGGACAGAGACAGAAAATAAGAAAACCTGGAAGATTAAACCTGCTACACAAGATTTGCCTCTGTGCTATTCACTAAATCATCTGATGCTGCGTACATTCCTACAAAGTCTTTCTAGGAAACACACCATTTTCACTACCTGTGGAGATATAGGTGAATATATTTAATGAACCTTTTTCCTCAGATGAGATACTGAATAAAGAAAAAGCTCTTGTGGAAACTGCGTTAATTTTGCCTGGAATAACTTTGGCATTTTGTCTTGTCCAGCATGAGTGATTCTCATTCTCACCTCAGCATGTCAACTGATAAAAATTTGGTTGTCTCATCCTATCTTCTCTCAACTTGACAGATATAACTTAATAAAACCTTCTTCACCAAATTTCTTTGTTCCTCTGTCTCCCCATTCCTAGAAGTGTCTGTATAAAACACGACGGATGAAATTATCTCCGGCTATTCTGCTTCAATCATGTTGAATCACTTCTTGAATCTTTTTCTCAATCTCCTTTTTATTTTTTTTTAACAATATCAAATGCAAGATCATTTCCTGTTTGAAGTTCCACAAAACTTCATTATAAATCACACAATAAAGCTGTCTCTTCAGTTTCGTTTCTGGGATTTTTTTTACTCTTTCTTCATTCCTGTTTGTTACAGCATTCTTTATTACATTCTCTAATGCCCCTTCTTGAGGCTACAGTGAACCAGTTTGTGTTCTCCCCACACCCACCTTTTATCACCTCATAATCCCTCCATAAAATGTATTTTCTCACAGAAATTCCTATCCTGTTTTCCCTGAAAAATAATCTTGGCATACCTTTCATTATTAGCACCTGTCGCTGTGAGGCTTGTCTCTAGGGCATATGAGGGTTTCTCTATGCTCTATATATTTGCCATCATATAGAAGTGATTTATGACAATAGTTGTAGTTTTTACATACCTTACTTTCTGCTTTTTTTGATGACTTTCTTAATTTGGTAACAATGTAAATAAGACATGTCCTTCTCTATGGATTCATTGCTGCAATACTCATTAAGAGTTTAACTCATTTATTAGAAGAAGAGGGCTGTTTACAAGTTCTGTCACTGTACAAAACAAACAGTATGGAATTAGGATCAAAAAGATTCAGCTCACAAATAGATATGAGAGACTTACAGAAACATTGGTAACAATAACCCACAGTTTCTAGTGAGGCATATTCCTAGAAGAGACCAGTGATGGGAGTAAGAGTGGTTTCCAAGAGGTGCTAAGCACTCACAAGTTTTTTGTGTATCACTAGCACAAATTGTTCTTAGTATCTGCTGACATCAAGGCTCCTATGAAACCATGAGTTAGGATATTAAATTTTATCATTATATGCTCAATTTAAGAGAAAGCAGCCTGTGCCAGAAGTTCTCAGCTCAGTCTGTAAATAGGCTGGCAGTTAATAGCATGAACTTTGTATTATTGAACATTGTATAATTTCTAAGCCATACTTGTTATTGTTTCCTTCCACAAATCACAATTTTCTATTAAAAGAAATTGCCTTTACCTTCAAAACTACATGAAAGATTCTGAATTAAAAAAAAAAAAAGAAAAAGAAAAAAGAAAGAGAGGAAATTTTGGGAACAGGTATACTGTATGGCAAGTTTGAAGCAAAGTTATGTTTACTGGTTGAAGTAAAGTAAAAGCTACTTCTTTACCTCTCCCAGTTTCACTTTTTCTGCCCTCTTACATAAGACAATATTTTCCCACTAGTATTCTTGGTGATCAAACATGACATTTCTTTAATCAAAACAAAGGTGGAAGGAATTGCTCTTTTGTAACAACCTCCATCCAGCCAAGATGCAGCCTGAAAAATTGATGACCAAAGCTAATTCCCCAATAGAACGACTGCTTCCTTATCCTCTGCCCATGGGGGACAGGGAAAAGCTTCATAATTGGACAAACTAGAAACTTCAGGGATGTGGAAGTGGAACAGGTGAAAATGTAACCGATCATTATCTTCAGCCAGTAACAGGCAACCAGATGCTCCTGAAATGCATCAAAAGAGCTTTCAGTAACACAGAGCTTCCTGCTCAGGGGGAGCAGAGTAGGTTGTCTTCAGTCAGAAGAAAGTCATATACAACCACATTTAACTCTTTTTATTCTGCAAAATTTATGACCTTTTACTTGTGTGTCAGGACAAGACCCAATAAACCAAGTGAAGAGTTTACTTTTAGTCTTGCATAGATATACATTTTTTTAAAAAAAAAGCTGAGTTAACTAGGCTCAGTCTGCACCTGAGATAGTTGGATCTCAGCTCTTGCACAATACCTTTCCTTATCTGATTCTGAACAATAACATAAAAAGAAGGTCTTAGGCTCTGCTTTATGTAAATATATGTCCCTGGTATTGTCATTTAGTAGTAGTCTGCACATCTAATTTCTTCATTTACTCAGTCATTTATATTTCCTCTCTTTCTGTCCTCCCAAACTTCTAAGCCAAAACCTAAATCTTTTGAAAAAAAATTAGTGTCTGTATCAATTCAGTGTTTCAGAGTAGAAACACAGTTGCTCTATACAGTTGCTGAACAACACATACTGACAGAAAAAATCCTAATGGAAGATGATAGCAGTTAACAAGAACTATTAATGTTAAATTCCTTTGCCAGAGAGAAAGAATAGATTTCTGTCTAATACCCTGAAAAGAACAATATCAAATTTGTGAGCATTATCCCCATTTTGAGAGCTCTGAAACTGTAGTTTTTTTCCCTGAGTTAATTTTAAAGGAATGCCTGACATTTTAATAAAACCTTCATCATAAATTTTCATTTGGGCTTTTTTTAAAAAGAAAAAAAAGGAAAAAACCCCAACCAGATTTGTCCTTATAAGCTGTCACTGTGGTGAGCAAAAGTGGGCAGGTTTCCCAGGACTGCACCTGAAATCTGCTGTTTTGCTCTGTGTTGACAGCGGGATGATACGAGAAGTGTAGTAAAAAGGGAAAGGCTTAGCAAGATGACTTAACACAGATGTCTGTGACCTGTTTTTACTGAACCAGGCCCCAACTTTAATAGAGATGTTGTCACGATTGTTTGAAAGGCTGATCTAACACTCCAGTTGGAGTAAGGACTGGACAGGCTAAGTAGCTAATTGCTATTCTTGGCTTGCTCTCCCATACACTGACTCCACGATGAAAAGCAACATTTCAGGACTGTAAAACATCTCAAAAAGAAAACTATGCTCCATGGTCCTGAGTCATACCAACAAAAGCAAGAAAATGTAGACAGGCAAAGAAATCTCCCTAGTCTAATTATTCCATGTTGTGTCTCAGCATTGCAAGGTTTTCTAATACAACAAAATGTTTGCTGAAGGACTGTGATGTCTCTTTGTCCCCTGGGGTTGGGGGGAGGTAAAGGAAACTCATATATTAAGTTTCCAGTTCTAACAGTGCCAGAATTTACCAGATGAAGCTGTCACTATACTGTGAAGGAGAAGTACAGGTTTAAGCCAAATGTACTTAGTTTCTTTGGCTGGGTTTCAGCAAATACTTAGGCCAATTTGCTACATGGGGTTTCCCAGCTCCAAGTACACACAGAGATTTGACTTCAAAAAGCAGATCAGCCAAAGTCAGGTCAATCCCTTTGGTTATGAGCCCACACCTATGTCTTTCACTCCTTTGGTAGTTTTTGATACAGACAACCTGAGATGGACCTAGTTGTCTTTCTGGAACTTTTTTTATGATGTCTGAGGGATATTAATCTTTCATTAGCTTTTGAGAAAGGTCCAAAACAATAGTGCTGTCTCCCAGATTATTAGTTGCCACTAATTATTCATAAACACTCTTGACAGCTGCATTAGTTGTCCACTGTCAACAACAAATTTTAATATAACATCAAGAAATATTCGTGTATAGCTCAAAGAAAACCAAGTCTTTGATGCACAAGTGAGACTTTTCACTCAGAGACAAATGGAAACATTGAACACTGGGGAAACGGAAGTAGACAAACTCCTCACAATTTTAGCAGGGATTTATTTTGAGCACTTTGTTCTGTTTTCATCCACCTGATTAGAGCATGGAATACTCAGGAGCCAGCAGTGCTTTCAAGAATCAGAAAAGGCAATTAAATTAATGGTTTTGTCAGAACAATAATAATTATATTAGTACAATATAGCATGGCAGTGTATCTAAAAGCCTCAACCAAGAGTATGGCCTCATTTTGCTAAGCCTTGGAGAAAAACATGATGTTCCCTCCCTTCTTGCCCCGAAATGCAAATGGGTAGAGCAAACTGTTTCAGAGGGGAGACTCTTATCGCTATTTTATAAAGAAAAGAATGAATCATTGACACACAAGTTACCCAAAATCACAGGAAATCTGTGGCAAAGTGACTGAATATGCTTCCCCCAAGCCATGTGCCCTAAATAAAAAGCTATCCCTCTTTTCCAGGCAGCAAGAATTTCAAGTCATGCCACTCCTCATAAAATATGCAGACTTTCTGAAAAAGAGTGAATTTTCAGTTTACTGATGGATTAGTAAACATATGATGCCTCTGGACAATTTGTAGGATATTCTTAGAAGTAAGTAATGTTAATCAATTTTTCACTATGGACATAATGTATCCAGTACTTGAATCTGCATATATATATAATTCAAAATTATGTAATTAATGAAATTAAAAGACATTTCAGTAATATCTAGTGCATCTGTAATCTACAGAGCTTTAAATGCAGATTTACAGCCAGTTTGTCATGTGTTGGTGAAATGTCTGCATAAAAATGTGTGAACATTTGTGCTGTAACAACTCTGTCAAAAGAACATCATGGTGATCATTTGGCAACATGTATATGTTGTCTGATGAACTTTGTTATAATTAATTATCACCGCTAATGAACATTTGATTAAATTATTTTTTTTAAATATACAAATGATTGAGAATAGGAGAAGATTTATTGCACATATTGATAACAGTAAATTCTATGTGACATTTTCCTGTGTTTAATATAATGAAATAATGAAATTACAATCCTTTATAAAAGAATTTCCAAAGAACCTTTTCGAAAGCTCTGCTCTAATGTACATATACCCAGGAGTCATTTGAATGAGCTCGAGATAACCACACTGCTGACCCCTGCAATACATTCCTGTCACTATAAAATGATGCAGAAGAATATTAGCAGAGCAAAAATAATACCAGAGTGGTGCATAGTAACAGGAGTTGTTGCCTTTAGTTCAAATTCAGGGCTTAGCTTAAGAGAGCTTCATCCTTTTCAAAACACTGGCTGAAATACAGAGCACTTGTCATCTGTCTTATTTTTTAGCTTGTTTAAGTTGACCCTGTTCGTTGTACATTGCACTGCAGGTTTTGTACCACCAATGAATGGTAGTAGAATGTATTTTCACTGAAATAGGAATACATAGAAATAAACAACTTGAAACAACTCTGTTATTTCTCTCTTACATTACAACCATTTAAATACTGAACTAGTACTGGAAATCAATTTGCTTTTGTTTCAAAATATCGATCCTAAGTTTTTACTTAAGTAGGTTTTTGGGTTATAGTTCCACAGAGAAAATTAGTTCACTTATATTGCCTTTTACAACACATAGTGCACAAGTGGTGCTTTGCCCTTTGAGACTGTCAGAGGATAGAAATTTCCCTCATGCCAGTTCTTGCAGCACAGTTTCTGCCAATGATAATGGTGACTACTGGGTGTGGTGGCAAAACATGAACCCTAGAAGCCATCATCTGTCTCTTCAACACATGACTTTATGTCAGCAAGGATCCCTGGGGTACTCATAAACACACATTCAAAAGCTGTCCCTTACTTTTTGGTGGTCACCTGATAGTGAACACCTTCTTCCAAATGGGTCAAAAGCTTTTGGGTGGAAGGCAGAAAAATATAGGCAGAAAGACTTTGTGATCACATAAACCAGTGGAAATCAGGACAAAGTGAGGTTGTTTTTTTTTCCTGTGGTATCTGAACTGCATGTCAGATTTAATATATGAATATTGCTCCCTGTGTGGGACTCACTGTAGCTTAGCTTGCATGGCTGCTCAAGATAATAAACAGGAATAATCCTACATTTGGCTTTCAGCAATGCCAATAGCATCCTGTTATCTTGTTTGATGTTAGCAGTAATGTGAAATAAACTAAATTTCAGAAGTAAATCAATACTCATTTTGACAATAAATGAAAGTTATTAATAAATGCATTTTAAATTTATGTACAAATGCAACACTTGAGAGAATGTGGAGAAGCAGTGATAGTAACATCACATATAGGACAACACTTTCAAAAGTCAATCATGTGTTTGACTTAATTTTAGTTTTATACTTCTGTAAGAATGTTGAACTTTATTCATGAAAACATTCAAATTTATGTAAAATGTAAAGTTTATAAATACATAGTTTTTTATAGTAGTTGCAATTTATTCTTCTTATGAGTCTAAATCCCACAAGGAAAGATATAAATCAGTGAGTATTTAATAATCAACAATTCTGCCACTTCACTAGGAGTGTGACCTTCTCTTTAATTTATCACATAGCCACCAATACTTTGCACTTCTATAAGAGCTCCTGGCTGAAGTTTCTAAATCTCTTACAAGTATCAGTAATTTATCTTACCCTACTTTCATGTACCTAATGCTTTACAATCTTTGTGTTAGAGGCTACAGAAAAGAGACACTAATTGTTAAACTGTTTGTTTTAAGTTGCACAGGAAGATTGATGAGAGAAAGAAGCAGAATTCAGATTTTGTGACATACTTTGGCTGCCAGTCTGTTCTAAATTTTTGATTCGCTAAGTATGAAAACAAAAAAAAAAAGCCCTTGGATCTGAACTTAATCAACATGTAGGTATGGATACTTCCTGGAGATCCACCTGTAGTTTCTAACTGACCCTGTCAGGGTTTGTGAAGATGAATTTCTGGCTCTTAGTGTCTAAATACTCATACAGATAAAGCATTTCCTTTCCACATGTGTGCCTTCTAATGATTTTGCAATAGCATCTGTGTAAGATCTGTAGTACTTCACTGTCTGAAGAATCCTTCTTCTCAGAAAATTTCATGAGAGAGAGAGAGAGAGTGTGTGTGTGTGTGTGTGTGTATCACAAACATTAAAGATTTCCCATCTGTCAGATCTTTGACAATTCATATAAACTCCATTATTGCAGGGAAAAGAACCCAGAAATTACTGAAAGATTTTCCACCAGTCATTTGGCTAAAGGATGCAACAGCTATTGACATACTAACTGTGGATAAGTAGGGTTCTTGTAGTTATATCTCTAATTCTGTTCTCTTAAACCTAGAAGGAGATTTGAATTAATCATACTGGCATCAATGATATAAACAGACAATACATCTTGAATCATTCAATAATCCTCAGTAAATGATTAATACACTTTTAATCACAGAATACCTGGTATCATTCCAGTCAATACTTATCATGAGCTTAAAAAGATACATTACTGCAAGCTACTGATCAGTTTCTCTTTTGTTAGATCCAACTATAAATGTCTTGGGTTTATTTGGGAAAGAAAATTTAATGACTGAATTTTTCAAATCCAGGGGGAAATAATTGTGTATTTTGTTGATTTTCTTCCAGCTAGATCTAATTGAATATAGAAAATGTATTGGTATTTTTATTACTGGAATCCTTATTAGGTCTGTCATATCCAAACGAAGTGAACTGTCTCTGAAGTCGGGTTGAGCATGTAATTGTTCTTTCTTTAGGGCATAACAACATTCTTTCATGGAAGTTTGGCAGTCATCCATCATCAATGTTCTCCTTGGAGGTTATCATACATCATGGAAAAAGGGCCTGCCCTCTCCCTACCAACAATATTTGCCTTTGAGAAAAAAATACCCCCTCCCCACAGCTCGCTCTTTCTCTGACAAATCCATAGTCCAGCAGGAAGTGGCAAGGTGCCTATCACTGCCCTTTTTGAATATCAGACCTCTGGGCATTTCAGCATGACACTATACCATGAGAAATGCAGGATGAGGCAGGAGACAATGTAACTGAAATGTCAAAGGTTTGAGTTCAATTTGGTTTGAAGGATGGCCAAAGGCTCAGATCACTTCTTATTTTAACCAAACTATTCGTAATATACATTGTCACTTTGTTGGTAATACAGCATGTTTCATTTGGCTGGTTCAAAAAGCAATAGTACCTACCCTAGCTGCAGGAAAACACTCTCTGTACTAGAAAGTAAGGTGGAGATATTTTTTTAACTAATCCTATATTCTTTTCTGTCTCTGTCTGGTCCTGGTTAGACCACAACTATGAAAATACATATTGTCTATTGGTCTTCACTTTTTAGTGACAGCTTGCTTTCTGAGAAAACCTTAGAGAAGCACATACATATTCTGCTTTCTGGTGAAGACTTCACTGTTGTTTTTTGTGTATCTTGTCTTCTTTAATCTCAAGAAAGTGTCACTTTACATCCTTGGCACGGTGGGTTCCATGAGTCAAGCTTCTCAGTGCTACCACAATACTGAAATGAATGTACGTATTTTGCTCTGTACTCAGCGAAATACAGAGTGTTTGTCAGAGCATTCAGGTTTTTTTTTTGTTGTTTGAATAGGGGATGTGAAACAAAACACCTTTTAAATAAGACATAGACTGTTAGATAAAATTTATTATTCTACTGATTGGTGAAACTGTTTATTTGATACAAAATTATAGTTGTCTTTCTAGAACTAAAAAACAAAAAGGTAATAACTTCCATTGCTATTAATGCTGCTCAATACTATGCACTTTTATCCCTAGTATCTAACTGACATTCTGTAATTGGGATGGTTTCTCTCCCAAATTATTCAGAGAAAACCTTTCCATTTGGAACAGATAATAAATTACCAAGGAAAATTATCTAGGTCCTTTAGTTGTATCCAATATTTTTTCTCAATATTTTCTCTCAAATCTGCTGTCTTGAAAATATATTTTAAAGTGGCATCAGTATGAAATTACACTGTGAACATGGAATATGCCAAATTTCCCCCCATTATTTGGCAGGAGGATTTTGCCTGGACAACGAAAGTGAGGGGGAAAAAGTATTTATATCCCTTCCATAACATGAAATAATGCAGAAATGCTGATATTATAGCATATTAGACACAATTCTGATATTAGATAATAAAACTAAGATTTTTATTGTAGTGCCCACAGTTATTCTTGCAGTAGAGGTAGGTTTTCTTCTTCAAATATCCTCTTAAATTATCTTCTCCACCTTATATATTAAAAGTAATATGATGGATTCCACCTCCTTGAAACTCAATCCTTGATCAGGTATTTTATTTGGTATCTAACACACCTTGAATAAAATCTACATTAAATGTCATAGGTATTTAGACTTTCAGCTTGAGGTTAACATTTCTCAAACAGTTTAGCTTGGCAGTCACTAAGAAGTTATCCTGCTGCCTGTCAGAGACTGAAATAGTTCATGCCTCAAACATTGATATAAGGTTTTGGCCGTTATAGCAAAAAACTGTATAAAGAAGTTACAACCACAGAAACCACCTTGCAGAACTTCAGACTGTAAGTTAAATTGCTGAGATTAGATAAAGGGAACCCTATTGTTTAATCGTCTTAGGTCTGAGGAGAAGAAAACAAGACTGCATCCACAAGAAAGCCAAACCCAGCAGCTGTGCTGGTCATCCCTGGCTGGGTTCAGGGTGGGGGAGGCCACAGCCCACAGCCCCGTTTGCTGAGAGCAGGTTTGCACAGATTTCACCCCCAACTGAGGTGGGGGAAAGGAGGTTTCGGGTGTGTGGTGTAACCTCTGATCAGAGGCAATGAACACCCATCCTCCCTTACACAATCTGACTCAGCTGTGGAATCCCCAACCCCAAGAGGGCTGCATCCACGGGACATTCACATGAGGAACAGCTGAGTGGGTGTCATAATCTGTCAAAGACCCTCCAAAGTGCCTCCCAGACTCATTCTTGAGGCCTTGCACAACAGGTCTGTGCGTGATGCAAAGTAATGCAACAGATTCAGAGTCTGCTGCAAGAAACAATGGCAAACCTGCCTCCCCCTCCAGGAGAGGTGCCTGGATTTTCCTACCTAGCCTGACTATATATTAATCCTTGGGATTCTGTGTTTCTTGGAGGGACCCTCACGAGTAAGAAGACCAGCTAGAGAGGATCAACGGAACATCGTTGGGATCCATAGAGTGGTGATATTTTCTTTAACCTGTCTCTATCACTGTCTTTCTGTCCCCCCTCCTCTTTTTCTATTTCTTTCTCATATTTTCTCTCTCTCCCCCATCCTGACTATCCAGTAAAATCCATACTATTGACACTGGCATATGGTCTCTTTCACACCTTAATTCAGGTGGAGGAATGTCTAAATAACCTTAATAACTGGACCTTAACACTGCCTGGACACAAAGGGAGCAAAGAACACACATGTAGCAAGCAGAGCCCTCAGCTTTTCCTGTGCCTGCAGGGCTTGGGCAGCTCCAGGCATCAGGGAACCCCGGCTCTTCTTCAGCTCATGACAGGGCTGGGAAGAGAACAAACACAGCTGCCTGAGGATATTGTTCTCAAGCCAAATGTTAGTCACATTAATTGTCAAACCCAGAATTACAGCTTCTTTTGGAACCTCTTCTGTGTATTAAAAGAACATCAGATAAAGCCAGGAAAGTTTCCTGGGCATCATGAGGTGCAGGCTTTGTCAGACAAGGTAATGCTGCTGCAGGACAAAGGCTAATGGCAGATTATAGCAACTCCTGTGGACCCAGATCTTATTTTCTCTGTCTCTCATTAATATACAAATTATTATGAAGAAACTTTCCCATTTCTGCCTTCTTACAAGATTAGCTTTCTGAAAACTATTTAATTTGCTTTAAATTAAAAATATAGAACTAGGTTTCTAAGAACTTGTGTTCAACATATGTCTGTCCCTTATGTACTGTAGCATACTCTCCAGCTGAGATTTGTTCCTCCTTGCAAGACCAGCACTGCTTTATATTCTCAGAGATCCACATAAAGATTTCTGAGACTTTTCCAAATCTTGCTTGGTTTATCACAGTCTCATATAGCCTAACACAGCTGAATACTAATATTTATTACAAACTGGAGTAGATATGTGTTCTACTTTGCTAAACTCTTTCACAGTCTTAGTTCTTAATATTTTTATTAGCTTCAACTATTCCACTCTCAACTGCCAAACTCTTTCTCTAAGCACTTTGGTAAAAAGTCATTAACTCAAACCAAACCAGAGTAATAAAACAGTGGTCTGCACAGTTCTGGATCTGGTCATCTACATTATAACCAAACTATTGACATTTCTTCTTTTTAAGTATTCTTGTTGCTTCTATTCTTATTTAGCAATATATGTGGAGAAAAAATGATTCACACCTGAAGTGTGAATCTCAGCTCCCTCAGACCCTGCTGCCTCTGCCCAGTATGTAGCCTGTAAAGAGAGAAGCCCAAGATTCAGAGGTCTGGGGGAAAGAAAGCTTTGAGAAGCAATCTGAACTCCAGACTCTGCTGTTCCTCTGTAGCAGATTTTTGCCTCTTAACTGTTATGAGGTGACACAAAAATCTTTCAAGAACTCACTAAAAAGTTCTTCTTCTTCAACTTAATGTGTAATGGACTGTTTTCAGAATTGTTTATTTGTCTTTTCTAAGGCAAAAATCCCCGTATTCCATTCTTGGAGTCAAAATTTTTAGAGGGTTTTTTTTCACGTCTCAGTTCCCATTTTCCACCTTTTGGTGAGTTCACATGTTTATGTTGGCTGAAGCAATATTATTCCGTCTGAGGAGGGAAACCATAGAAAATATTTGTATATGAAATGCCTGTAGCATTTAAAGAAGGTCCCTTCTATCAGCCACCCAAAGAGTCCAAATCTGAACATATCCGTCTTTGGGCATACACAGGAAAGAGTGATTTTACAATAAAATTTGGACTAATTAAATTCTGCCAAACTCAAAGGTGGTATAAGCAGGTGAAGTTCCACTGACTTTATTTGTATTCACTTCACCACTTGTGGGTTTACTATACTTAATTTCCAGATTTCATAATACTGCCACCAAAATGGAGGCCTGTTTTGTCCATTCTGAAGTTGAAGCATTGTCCATGCTTGTCCATGGAAGTTTGTCCTGCTGGGCACAGTGACAACTGGTTAAGCATAGTCTGTGAAACCTGTCCCTTGGCCTTCCCTGTCAGGTTCCAGGAATTTAGAGGTACCTGAGATATTGCATAATAGGAGCTATATGGGGAAAGAAATACTCACTGCTAATTAAACAATTGTTCTGTGATTAAGTATCAGTCACTAGGAGCACACTGCTTTTACACAGTGAGAGTGAAGTGGAAGCATCTGACTGGTTTAAGCATCAAAGATATCAGAGGTTACTTTTTCATTGAGAAGCCAAGATGTTTCTTAGGGAATTATCTCTGTGGGTTAGGACTTCTGTTGGTAATTGCCTACACCCAATGAAAAGCACAGGCTTGCAGAACTATTACCTAACTAATTTAAGAGGAAGGGTACACAGATGACTGGAAAGCTGTGAAGCTTCCTTGGTGTCCAGTCTTCCAGGATTGCCTTTCCTAGGTTGTTACTAGTCACAAATGGGCATTTACAGGAGCTATGTTATCACTTACTTTCTCTTCATGCCTTTAAGAGATGTGCATTGAAGTGATAATACTGAAGAGAAAGTTACATCCAAAAGGCCACTGAAATACAGCAGAGATCTAAGGAAAAGAACAGTTTGGGAAATTGTTGGTTTTTGTTGCATAACTACCTGAAGGTAACAGGCTGTTATGAAATATCTTCATGTCTACTGATTACGAAAGGCAATCTATCACAAAGTCTGTCTGTTTAACTACATTTTTAACCAATGTTGATGACTTGCTAGAAACAATCTGAGCTAATTCTTTTTAAATACAAGCAAATGGCAAGTAATTACACAAACTGTGATTAAGAAATTGATGGTAATCACCAGAATACAAGTAATGGATTGACGTGTTATCAAAAATTTTAAAAGGTGTGATTTTTCCCTGTTTCGTTCCAGTGGTTTAATTTTGTTAACATGCTTTGTTGCCAGTAGGGTTAGTTCTGCTTCTTCAACAGGATTCAGTCCTGCTGTGTGTTCTGTGGTCATGCACAAAAAATGCAAGGTCCTGTGAGCCCACATATCTTGATTTACAGATGCTATGGTTACCCAGATAAGAGCTATGGTCCACTTCAGGTATTCATTCAAATGTATCTCAGCAAACCCTCCTTGCTGTTGAAAGGACCTTACAGTTGTATTTCATGTAGGTTTCTCTGATTCCACAAATAGTTTCCTTTACATGACCTAGTTCAAAGTTATCCATGTAGAAAAGCAAATAGCAAATGAAAGATTACTTCATATATAATGCCTCCATAAACGTATGTACCTCAGATATAAAGAACTGAGTTCTAATTTACTAGAAAGCAGAGGTTTGATCATGGTTCTGTGCTGGGCCTTGTGCCAACCCACAATTTACTGCTGGCCTATATTAATGAGGTAACAAATACACTAGTTCAAAATTTCATGAGACCTATAAGGACCTTGCCAGGACAAAAGATTTCTGTAATTCTTAATCATCATTCTTTCATGGTTACATCCAAAATCAATATTGTTTTTCTCATTATTAAGAGAATAGAAAACTGAAATAACAAAATACCAAGTCTTAAGCTACAATATCATGTTTTTGTTGGCAATATGTCATACTGAAAATTATTTTCAAAATTCTGGGCAATTTGTAAAGTGCATTCTAACACACAACATGATATTGTATACACGCATGTATATGTACATATATAGGTATATCTACTATACATTATGTCTACACAGATAGAATTTCACTTTGATGAGATAAACAGACCATTCCACAAGAATTCTTTAGATGCTGCACATAATGCAACTTCTGCTGTACAAGTGGTACATGCTTTAGAGAACTTTGAGAAAATGTGGTGTTTTAAGCAGAGCAATTTACATTAAACTGCTTGGCACCAAGGTTCAAAATCTGATGGACAAGTACATATAGATGAGAATGGATTTTCAACAAGTCAGTAGCATTTCATCTGTGGCTAAGAATAGTACTTTGACCCAGTTTTTTATCCAATTTTCATACAAACAGGCATAAATTCACCATGCAGAGTCTTATATATTTATCCTGTGGGGAAAAAAGAAAGAATAAGTAAGGATACATTCATGTAGTAAACTGTGATAAATCAGAGCTTCCCCCCCTCCACTCCCCTGTCTTCCCTCCCCTACCTCCTCCCCCCCCGCC